>JAUKNM010000069.1:250000-262500 GCA_030765045.1 Tenodera sinensis | reverse complement strand
TAATATTGTGGTAATTGGCTATTTCTGTTAGTTTAATGATGATTGGAGTTGTTCCGGCCAGAGTACATAGGGCTTCGTGTGAAGTGGTCCTGAATGCTTTTGTAATTTTAATATTTACTAATCTTTGTATGGTGCCTGTCTTATTTTCTGGGCATTATATTGTATTTTTAAAGCATCTATCCAAACAGGCACTCCATAGGAGATCAGTGGCAAGATTGCTCCTTTGTAGATTATGCTCATTACTTCAGAACGCAGTCCCCAGTTGATTTTTGCCGATTTTCCTAATGCATATATTAGTTTCTTTGACTTTTCCACTATATGATCAATATGCTGACAGAATCTGAATCTGTTGTCTATTATTATTCCTAGATATTTTATAGTCTCTGTCTGTTCTATTTTGCCATTGTCCAGGTATACGCTTAATCGTTGTTCAGTTTTTGGTTTCCTTCGAGATATTAGCATTACTTGACTTTTGCCTCTATTGAATGTTATCTTGTTTGTTGCGGCCCATGTTGTTGTAATTTTTTGGATTTCTGTATTTGCTTGATTCTCTAATTCCAATGAGCTTTTTCCTTTGATAAGAACCAGAACACCATCGGCAAAGACGATGAGTTTAGTACATGGTTTGAAGTTTAGTTTCAGTAAGGAGTCATAATAGATGTTCCATAGCCCAGGCCCACAGCAGGATCCCTGTGGGCATCCCTTAGTTGCTTTCCTTTCTACCGAGATACTGTTTGTTGTGAGTGTGCATCGTCTCTCACTTAAGTAGCTTTGTGTTAACCTGTACAAATTCTTCGGACATTGGAAGTTCTTTAAGGCATTGAGAATACCTGGCCACCAGGCGCTATCAAATGCCCCTTTAACGTCTAAGCTGATTGCCGCTACACTGCTATTGTTTTTTAAACTTTCTCCAATGAAATCCTTGGCCGACATGATTGCATCTAGTGTGCTTGTTTGTGGTGTGAAACCGTATTGATTTTTACTGAATTTGCCATTCGAATATAAATAGTACATAATTCGGTTTATAAAAAGTTTCTCTAGTACTTTGGCAGCAACCTTCAGTAGATTTATTGGTCTGTATTTGGTGACTTCTTCAGTACTTTCTTTACCAGGCTTTATAATAGGTATTATTTTAGCTGCTTTCCAGACTTTTGGAAAGTTTCCTCCTTCTAGAAATTTGTTATATAATGCTTTTATATACAGTGGCGTTGAATCAAATGCTAGATTGAGTATATTGCTAGTTATACCATCATCTCCTGGGGCTTTTTGGCTGTTCATGTTTTCTATAACGTCTCTGATTTCATTGATAGTGAATGGTCTGTCATCTTCTGTGGTTGGGGGTTGTAGTATATTACTCCTTATTTCCCTATGTTGCACATTGTCAGTTCCTTCCTCATCAGTTGGAACAAGGTGATCCATTATGTAATTCACTGTGTCAAATGTGTCAATGGTATATGTGCCATCTGATTTCTTAAGGGTTGAAAGGATGTGGTTTTTCCGAATTTTGCCAGATGCCAGTTGATATACAGCGTTCCATGGGTTTGAGTTCGTAGTTATGGTGCAAAACTCCTTCCAGGACTTTATTTTCTCTCGTCGGATAGTTCTTTGGTACATAGTTTTTGTTTCGAGGTATTGTAGCTTTCGTTGCATTCGCAGTTCTTCATTAGTTGTCCGCTGGTATCTTCTCCTCTGCGCATTTGACTTTTTCCTCAAAACTGTCAGTTCTGTGGTCCACCATGGAACTGTTTTGTTGCTGAGAACTTAAGTGTTTTGTGTACGGGTCTTGAAGGATCTTTTGCAGGCTGCAGTGAGAATGTCTTGGAACTTCCTTATACTCTCTTCAACATCTGGCTGCTCTAATACCTGACGTTCCATGTCCTGATCCAGTTGGTTAAAGTCAGCATCTTCTAATTTAAAATATTCTTTCAAAACTTGTTTGAAATGTTTTTGAAAGTTTTCTAAGCCTTTCTTTGTGACTATGTATTTGATGCCCTGGTAACTGAATTCTAATTTACTCTTGCATTGCCCTGTTTCATAAGTTATTAAGCTGTGATCTGAGCAGGTTTCTTCATTACTACAAGTCCAATTATTGAGTCTTTTCAGAAAATTGTCGTTACTGATGGTTAAATCAACATTGCTCGCTCCTGTGTTTGACTCAAATGTAGTATTTGTAACATTGTTATTCATTATATGGAGATTGTTTAATATAACGAATTCTTCAATTGCTTTTCCTCTATTATTTGTTACTTTATCATTCCATAATTTTGATCTTGCATTGCTATCCATGGCTAGCAGCAATCCCTTACCCTTGGCGAAAAGAATTATTTCCTGAATTTGTAAAAGATCTCTGTTTATGTCATGTGTAATGTCTAGGTATATGCTGGCGGCTATAAACTTCAGTTCGCCGAACGTAAATTCAATTACTATTGTATCTTCATGAGACAGTTGATTTATTTGGAGAGCCTCAATTTGCTTGTTGTTTATAACACTTGCAGCTCCCTTTCTACCGCATCCGGAAGAATATATTCTATAATGTTTTGATATTCCAACTATCTTGTCCTGGTAGAGGTATGGTTCTTGAATAAAGAAAATATCTAATGATTTTTCGATTATAAGTTGACACATAATGTTAGTTGCTGCCTTGGAGTGCTGTAAGTTGACTTGTGCGCTGTTTAGTGAGACACTTCTATTTATAAATTTCTTGTAATTAACAGCCATATCAATAATTGATGTTCTGCTTGCGTTTCTCAATGGCAGCAATTAAAGTTGGGCAAGTCCTATCCATGGCAGAATGGTTCTCATTTCTGTGGTCACGCTCATTGTATTTGTTCCAGTTTCTGCAGTTTGGGCATTTCATGTCACTTTGAGCAGTTACTGTACATTCCGATATTTTGTGTGCCCCTGCACATTTAGGACATGTTTCTGCAGCTGCTCTACAATCGCTTGCCTTGTGATTAAATCGGCAGCATTTCTAGCACCGATTAATTCTCACGTAGTCCTTGGCATAGCAAATGAGCCATCCAATTTTTATTCTACTCTGTAAGAGACGCTTCCTGTTCTGGGAATTCACTTCGATGACTAAGTTTCTGCATTTCTTCTTAGAAGTAAAAACAAATTTTGGCTTTATGTCTCCTGTATTTAGGTTCAATTGAGGGTTTTGTGCCATAATTACTTCCTCGGCATTCTGAACTGTTACATTATCCGGGATATTGTATATTACTAAGTTTGGATTCCAAGGTTTAGGGATAGAAGTTTCTAAACGTTGGCTACACTTTTCATTGATCTCATAATGCAGCTTTTCTGCCTCCTCTTTACTTTCCGTTTCAATAAACACCCTTCCGTCTCTCAGAGCTTTCATAGCTACAATTCCAATTTTCATATTTGTAGGGTTCACACTTGATTTAATTAAGCTCTTTGTTTCTTCCCCGGACAGGTTACTTGTACTTTTGGGTTTAACCAAAACCTTAAATCGTTTCTCAATTCCCACATTTTTCACAACATTAGCATAAGGCTTACTGCTTTCAACCATAGATGTTGCTGATGTTTGAGACCTTGCTGTTTCACACAAGTTCTCGTCAAAAGTTGGCACCTTCTTTTCCCCACTTGATCGTGCCCTGCTATGGTCCAGTTCTTCCTTAAACCTCCTTACCTCCTTCGTTAAATTATCATTCTCCGCCTTGGTATCAATGACATCATTTTTCAGTTGAGCAAATGCACTCCTTATTGTGCTCACAGAAAGAAGAATTTTTCCTTTCGATTCACCTTTAAGGTTCTTACTCAGTTCAGTGACACTAACTAGTGTTTCCGAAGCACAATTTAATACACCGTCACTAACTCTCATCATTTACTGTCACTTCCGGTTTTATCACAGCCGGCTATATGTATGTCCTTAACCTAAGCACGGCCTCCTTAAGGCTTTATAATCTCACTTCTTTTGAAAACACGAATACAAATTCAACTTAATAACATTGTTGATGTATACGACGTCGACGGTTTACTGGAAGTTGTGTGCATCAGGATATTGCAATATTGTGGTGTTTTGGTTATGTTTGTGGTATAAACCAGTATTCCATTTAAATCTTTATAGTGTTAGATTCATGTGTTAGTGTTGGTGTCATAAGGGATGGACCCATTGGCGTTATGTATGTATGTATGTATGTATGTATGTATGTATGTAGGTATGTAGGTAGGTAGGTAGGTAGGTAGGTAGGTAGGTAGGTAGGTAGGTAGGTAGGTAGGTAGGTAGGTAGGTAGGTAGGTAGGTAGGTAGGTAGGTAGGTAGGTAGGTAGGTAGGTAGGTAGGTAGGTAGGTAGGTAGGTAGGTAGGTAGGTAGGTAGGTAGGTAGGTAGGTAGGTAGGTAGGTAGGTAGGTAGGTAGGTAGGTAGGTAGGTAGGTAGGTAGGTAGGTAGGTAGGTAGGTAGGTAGGTAGGTAGGTAGGTAGGTAGGTAGGTAGGTAGGTAGGTAGGTAGGTAGGTAGGTAGGTAGGTAGGTAGGTAGGTAGGTAGGTAGGTAGGTAGGTAGGTAGGTAGGTAGGTAGGTAGGTAGGTAGGTAGGTAGGTAGGTAGGTAGGTAGGTAGGTAGGTAGGTAGGTAGGTAGGTAGGTAGGTAGGTAGGTAGGTAGGTAGGTAGGTAGGTAGGTAGGTAGGTAGGTAGGTAGGTAGGTAGGTAGGTAGGTAGGTAGGTAGGTAGGTAGGTAGGTAGGTAGGTAGGTAGGTAGGTAGGTAGGTAGGTAGGTAGGTAGGTAGGTAGGTAGGTAGGTAGGTAGGTAGGTAGGTAGGTAGGTAGGTAGGTAGGTAGGTAGGTAGGTAGGTAGGTAGGTAGGTAGGTAGGTAGGTAGGTAGGTAGGTAGGTAGGTAGGTAGGTAGGTAGGTAGGTAGGTAGGTAGGTAGGTAGGTAGGTAGGTAGGTAGGTAGGTAGGTAGGTAGGTAGGTAGGTAGGTAGGTAGGTAGGTAGGTAGGTAGGTAGGTAGGTAGGTAGGTAGGTAGGTAGGTAGGTAGGTAGGTAGGTAGGTAGGTAGGTAGGTAGGTAGGTAGGTAGGTAGGTAGGTAGGTAGGTAGGTAGGTAGGTAGGTAGGTAGGTAGGTAGGTAGGTAGGTAGGTAGGTAGGTAGGTAGGTAGGTAGGTAGGTAGGTAGGTAGGTAGGTAGGTAGGTAGGTAGGTAGGTAGGTAGGTAGGTAGGTAGGTAGGTAGGTAGGTAGGTAGGTAGGTAGGTAGGTAGGTAGGTAGGTAGGTAGGTAGGTAGTTAGGTAGGTAGGTAGGTAGGTAGGTAGGTAGGTAGGTAGGTAGGTCGGTAGGTCGGTAGGTCGGTAGGTCGGTAGGTCGGTGGGTCGGTCGGTCGGTCGGTCGGTCGGTATGTATGTATGTATGTATGTATGTATGTATGTATGTATGTATGTATGTATGTATGTATGTATGTATGTATGTATGTATGTATGTATGTATGTATGTATGTATGTATGTATGTATGTATGTATGTATGTATGTATGTATGTATGTATGTATGTATGTATGTATGTATGTATGTATGTATGTATGTATGTATGTATGTATGTATGTATGTATGTATGTATGTATGTATGTATGTATGTATGTATGTATGTATGTATGTATGTATGTATGTATGTATGTATGTATGTATGTATGTATGTATGTATGTATGTATGTATGTATGTATGTATGTATGTATGTATGTATGTATGTATGTATGTATGTATGTATGTATGTATGTATGTATGTATGTATGTATGTATGTATGTATGTATGTATGTATGTATGTATGTATGTATGTATGTATGTATGTATGTATGTATGTATGTATGTATGTATGTATGTATGTATGTATGTATGTATGTATGTATGTATGTATGTATGTATGTATGTATGTATGTATTTTTTTTTTATTTATTGACAATACACAGCATGCCCCATTACTTAGTAATATTACATGCTTTTTATACATTTGAATAGTTTTAGATTTTACAAAGTTACAATTGTTTATAAATTAAACTATTTGGCTGATTATGTTATTTGCAATATTCGTTATAGTTTGTCAAAATCGATATTGTTTATAAAAGATATAAATTCCTTAATATATTTGTTTGCAAGTTCATTGTTTGTTACTGGCCACTGTCCACCTTTGTTTACAATACTTTGTTTTAGTTTCTTTCTTTCAATATCTAACAGAGAACACTCGTATATTACGTGGTTTACATTTTGGTTCTGATTATGACACTTGCACAAGGCACTTTCCACTATCTTGAACCGATGGTAATATTCTCTTGTTTTTCCATGTCCTGTTAACATTGCTGTAATCTGTCCATTTAGTGGTATCTTCACTTTTAGGCGTTCTTGCACCGAGGGAAAAAACATTTTTGTGGTCCTTCCTTTTGTGGTTGAGTCCCATTGTTGTTGCCAAGTATATAGTGCTCGCGCCTCTGCTTCTTTGATGATGTGGCTTCTTGGGATCTTATTGTAGATGACGTTTCCACTGTCCTTCTGTGCTGCTTCCTTCGCCAACTTATCTGCCATCTCATTCCCATAAAGACCCACGTGCGCCTTCACCCATTTCATGTAGACTACCCAGCCACTGTCCTGTAATAATCTGATGTTTGCTGTATGTATGTATGTATGTATGTATGTATGTATGTATGTATGTATGTATGTATGTATGTATGTATGTATGTATGTATGTATGTATGTATGTATGTATGTATGTATGTATGTATGTATGTATGTATGTATGTATGTATGTATGTATGTATGTATGTATGTATGTATGTATGTATGTATGTATGTATGTATGTATGTATGTATGTATGTATGTATGTATGTATGTATGTATGTATGTATGTATGTATGTATGTATGTATGTATGTATGTATGTATGTATGTATGTATGTATGTATGTATGTATGTATGTATGTATGTATGTATGTATGTATGTATGTATGTATGTATGTATGTATGTATGTATGTATGTATGTATGTATGTATGTATGTATGTATGTATGTATGTATGTATGTATGTATGTATGTATGTATGTATGTATGTATGTATGTATGTATGTATGTATGTATGTATGTATGTATGTATGTATGTATGTATGTATGTATGTATGTATGTATGTATGTATGTATGTATGTATGTATGTATGTATGTATGTATGTATGTATGTATGTATGTATGTATGTATGTATGTATGTATGTATGTATGTATGTATGTATGTATGTATGTATGTATGTATGTATGTATGTATGTATGTATGTATGTATGTATGTATGTATGTATGTATGTATGTATGTATGTATGTATGTATGTATGTATGTATGTATGTATGTATGTATGTATGTATGTATGTATGTATGTATGTATGTATGTATGTATGTATGTATGTATGTATGTATGTATGTATGTATGTATGTATGTATGTATGTATGTATGTATGTATGTATGTATGTATGTATGTATGTATGTATGTATGTATGTATGTATGTATGTATGTATGTATGTATGTATGTATGTATGTATGTATGTATGTATGTATGTATGTATGTATGTATGTATGTATGTATGTATGTATGTATGTATGTATGTAGGTAGGTAGGTATGTATGTATGTATGTATGTATGTATGTATGTATGTATGTATGTATGTATGTATGTATGTATGTATGTATGTATGTATGTATGTATGTATGTATGGATGCATGGATGCATGGATGCATGGATGTATGTATGTATGTATGTATGTATGTATGTATGTATGTATGTATGTATGTATGTATGTATGTATGTATGTATGTATGTATGTATGTATGTATGTATGTATGTATGTATGTATGTATGTATGTATGTATGTATGTATGTATGTATGTATGTATGTATGTATGTATGTATGTATGTATGTATGTATGTATGTATGTATGTATGTATGTATGTATGTATGTATGTATGTATGTATGTATGTATGTATGTATGTATGTATGTATGTATGTATGTATGTATGTATGTATGTATGTATGTATGTATGTATGTATGTATGTATGTATGTATGTATGTATGTATGTATGTATGTATGTATGTATGTATGTATGTATGTATGTATGTATGTATGTATGTATGTATGTATGTATGTATGTATGTATGTATGTATGTATGTATGTATGTATGTATGTATGTATGTATGTATGTATGTATGTATGTATGTATGTATGTATGTATGTATGTATGTATGTATGTATGTATGTATGTATGTATGTATGTATGTATGTATGTATGTATGTATGTATGTATGTATGTATGTATGTATGTATGTATGTATGTATGTATGTATGTATGTATGTATGTATGTATGTATGTATGTATGTATGTATGTATGTATGTATGTATGTATGTATGTATGTATGTATGTATGTATGTATGTATGTATGTATGTATGTATGTATGTATGTATGTATGTATGTATGTATGTATGTATGTATGTATGTATGTATGTATGTATGTATGTATGTATGTATGTATGTATGTATGTATGTATGTATGTATGTATGTATGTATGTATGTATGTATGTATGTATGTATGTATGTATGTATGTATGTATGTATGTATGTATGTATGTATGTATGTATGTATGTATGTATGTATGTATGTATGTATGTATGTATGTATGTATGTATGTATGTATGTATGTATGTATGTATGTATGTATGTATGTATGTATGTATGTATGTATGTATGTATGTATGTATGTATGTATGTATGTATGTATGTATGTATGTATGTATGTATCTATGTATATATGTATGTATGTATTTTTTTTAATTTATTATCAGCATGCCCCATTACGAAGCGTAATATTACATGCATTTATATACATAGTTGACAAGTATAATACCATAAGTATTTGGATTGCATTAATGGTTTTTCACACTTTATGTTTACACTGATATAGTTTATACAAATTTCTTGAATGCTCTTAAATGTTTTATTAGAAGTTCTTCAGGGGGTACTGGCCAGTTACTGCCGTTATTGTTTATGGCTTTAATTAGATTTGTTCTTTGTTGCTGTTTGTGCTGACACTCATGGATTAGATGATAGACTGATTCTGCTGCTCTTCTGCATGTACACGAAGGATTGTGTATTATATGGAATCGATGGAGATATGCGTTTTGTTTTCCCATGGCGTGTAACTATTGCTGTGAATTCTGGTGTGTTTGGTAAGCGCAGCTTGAGTCTTGTCCTGATTTAGGGAACAAAGGATTTACTCACTAGTCCTTTAGTTGTGTTATTCCATCTTCTCTGCGACTCTGCCAAACCTAGTTCTTTGATTTCGCTTTTGATTGTCGATTTAGGTATTCTATCGTAGATTGCTTCCAGGCGTTCATCTTTAGCAGCTTGTTTGGCGAGTCTGTCTGCTATCTCATTGCCAGTTATTCCTACGTGAGCTTTCACCCAGCTGAAATATATTTTCTATTGGCGCTGTTCTAAATTATGAACTGTCTCCAGAATACTGTCTATTATCTTTTTGTGCTTTGAGTTGTTGTTTAATAAGGAAATTGTTATTTTGCTGTCTGTAAAAATGACTATAGTGATAGTTTCATCCTGTAGAGTATGGATTTCTTGGAGAGCTTTAAATATTGCAATTTGCTCAGCTTGATTATTAGAGCACCTCGGATCTAATCTATATTTTAGCTCTCTTAGGATTGTGTCTCCCCTATATATCACAGCAGCCGCTCCAACTTTGTTTTCTGCTTTGCTGCCATCGGTAAAGACAGTTATATCGTATTGTGCATTTTTCTCTGGTTCTTTAATGTATACTTTTTCAGCTGGATGGCGCCATATTGTTAAATCTATTGGTGTGTCATAGTCCCCTCCTCCGTGTGTTGACTCATACTCCTGAATTTTACCGGCAATAGTGATGTCAATAAGTTGATTTCCAGCTATGACACAAGAAGCATCGTAGGAAACAGTCCTATATGCCTTTGTTTGTTTAATATTGAAGAGCCGTTGGACTCTCTGAAGCTTGTTGAGGTTGTTTTGTTTCTTTAGAGAGTCTCCCCATACTGGCGAACCATAAGTTAAAATAGGCTCTATTGCCCCATTGTATATGGTATGAAGTGCCTTGCTTCCCAAGCCCCAGTGGAGTTTTGCCGATTTAGATAATGTATGGATCAATGCTATTGCCTTTTCGTGAACGTGGTCTATATGATTATCAAACGAGAATCTTCTATCGATGTATGTCCCTAGGTATTTTAGTTCTTCTACCTGGTCTAATATTTTATCATTAAGATATACATCTACTTTCTCGTTTCGTATATTCCTTTTCCTTGTTACGAGCATAACTTTTGATTTTGTATCGTTAAACTGTAGCTTATTGTTCTTAGCCCAGAATTCTACTTTCTTCAAATCTAGATTTGCATAGTTTTCTGTTTCCCTGATACTTTTGCCCTTAGTCATTATTAATATGTCATCTGCAAAAGCTAATACTTCGGTTCGGTGTGAGAACTCTGAGTTGAGTAGCGAATTGTACAGTATATTCCAGAATCCGGGACCGCAACACAATCCTTGAGGGCAACCTTTCCTCACTCCTTTCTCCACTTTATGGAAATTAATAAACAAACTTGCTGTTCTCTCCTTAAAGTAATTCTTAGAGAGTTGATACAGATTTCTTGGGCATTTGAGTCTTCTTAAATTATCTAATATCCTCGGCCACCATGCTGCATCGAAGGCTCCTTTGACGTCTAAACTGATCAAAATTACATATCCGAATTCCAGTAGGTTGTGCTGTACGAAGCGCTTCATAGCCACTGCCGCATCAACAGTACTTTTCTGTGGGATGAATCCATACTGGCGAATGCTGAGTAGTTTTCTTGAATATATGAAGTGATTGATTCTGTTAATCAATAACTTTCTAAGGCTTTTCCACCAATATTTAGAAGGCTGATAGGCCTATATTTAGCGACACTTTCACTTCCTTCTTTATTCGGTTTAACTATAGGAACTATAATTGAATGTTTCCATCTCTTCGGAAAACTACCATTTTTGAGACACTCGTTATACATTAAGGTTAGGAAACATGGAAAGAGGGTGAATGACCTTACAATGATATCACTCGTGAATCCATCCTCTCCTGGTGCTTTGTTAGGACCGAATTTCGTCAAAACCGATAGTATCTCATTTTGTGTCAATTCTACATCGTCCGGTGTGTCCACCTCTGCTGTCATTAAGCTTCTTAATAATTTATGTTGTTCGGTGTCATCTTCTTCAGTACCATCTGGGACAAAATACTTTATCATGTACTCCGCTGTGCTTTTTGAATCAATGGTGTATGTTTTATCCTCCTTTTGGAGCGTGGTTATTTCTTGCTGTGCTTCCGTTTTCCCAGCTGCTATTTTATATATAATATTCCAAGGATTAAAACCGTCAGTATTGCTGCAGTACTCCTTCCATGATTTAAATTTTTCAGCATTCAATTTAGATTGATAGTTCCTGTTCCCTTCCATATATTGAGGTTTCCTCTCCTGTCGCAGTTGTTCATTGTTCAACGTTCTTTGGTAACGACGTCTGAGGGCATTCACTTTCTTTCTTAAAATGGTTAACTCTGACGTCCACCATGGTACAGCTCTCTGGCTGATTCGCAGTCTTTTCCCTTTGCCTTTTCTAAGGGCTCCATTGCATGCCCGAGTTAAACACGCACTCCACTGCTCAACTAGCTGCTCAGTATCTGGCCTGCTTTTAACTTTGCTGCCAAGTTCTTCATCTAATCCTACACTGTAGTTTTCGCAGTTAAACACTGAACGACGACTTTCAGTCAGTAGTTCATCGAATTTTTTATAGTTTCCGCCTTTAGTAAGATATCCAATTCTATAGGGAATGTTCACTAACCTTTGGTTAGCTGCGCCCATGATGAAACATATGATTTTATGGTCAGAGCAGCTTTCTTCCTCACTAATTTGCCATTCTGTTATATATTTTATAAGTTTAATAATGTGTAATGGTTAAGTCTATCCAGCTTTTTCCGCGTATCGTTTCATATGATGGCGTGTCTCTGATTTGGTTTGCTAGAAACAAGGAATGAATGTATGTATGTATGTATGTATGTATGTATGTATGTATGTATGTATGTATGTATGTATGTATGTATGTATGTATGTATGTATGTATGCATGTATGCATGTATGCATGTATGCATGTATGCATGTATGCATGTATGCATGTATTCATGTATGCATGTATGCATGTATGCATGTATTCATGTATGCATGTATGCATGTATGTATGTATGTATGTATGTATGTATGTATGTATGTATGTATGTATGTATGTAATGTATGTATGTATGTATGTATGTATGTATGTATGTATGTATGTATGTATGTATGTATGTATGTATGTATGTATGTATGTGTGTGTGTCTGTATGTATGTATGTATGTATGTATGTATGTATGTATGTATGTATGTATGTATGTATGTATGTATGTTGTAGTGTTTAACGCCC
>JAUKNM010000069.1:232500-242500 GCA_030765045.1 Tenodera sinensis | reverse complement strand
GTATATTCCTTTTCCTTGTTACGAGCATAACTTTTGATTTTGTATCGTTAAACTGTAGCTTATTGTTCTTAGCCCAGAATTCTACTTTCTTCAAATCTAGATTTGCATAGTTTTCTGTTTCCCTGATACTTTTGCCCTTAGTCATTATTAATATGTCATCTGCAAAAGCTAATACTTCGGTTCGGTGTGAGAACTCTGAGTTGAGTAGCGAATTGTACAGTATATTCCAGAATCCGGGACCGCAACACAATCCTTGAGGGCAACCTTTCCTCACTCCTTTCTCCACTTTATGGAAATTAATAAACAAACTTGCTGTTCTCTCCTTAAAGTAATTCTTAGAGAGTTGATACAGATTTCTTGGGCATTTGAGTCTTCTTAAATTATCTAATATCCTCGGCCACCATGCTGCATCGAAGGCTCCTTTGACGTCTAAACTGATCAAAATTACATATCCGAATTCCAGTAGGTTGTGCTGTACGAAGCGCTTCATAGCCACTGCCGCATCAACAGTACTTTTCTGTGGGATGAATCCATACTGGCGAATGCTGAGTAGTTTTCTTGAATATATGAAGTGATTGATTCTGTTAATCAATAACTTTTCTAAGGCTTTTCCACCAACATTTAGAAGGCTGATAGGCCTATATTTAGCGACACTTTCACTTCCTTCTTTATTCGGTTTAACTATAGGAACTATAATTGAATGTTTCCATCTCTTCGGAAAACTACCATTTTTGAGACACTCGTTATACATTGAGGTTAGGAAACATGGAAAGAGGGTGAATGACCTTACAATGATATCACTCGTGAATCCATCCTCTCCTGGTGCTTTGTTAGGATCGAATTTCGTCAAAACCGATAGTATCTCATTTTGTGTGAATTCTACACCGTCCGGTGTGTCCACCTCTGCTGTCATTAAGCTTCTTAATAATTTATGTTGTTCGGTGTCATCTTCTTCAGTATCATCTGGGACAAAATACTTTATCATGTACTCCGCTGTGCTTTTTGAATCAATGGTGTATGTTTTATCCTCCTTTTGGAGCGTGGTTATTTCTTGCTGTGCTTCCGTTTTCCCAGCTGCTATTTTATATATAATATTCCAAGGATTAAAACCGTCAGTATTGCTGCAGTACTCCTTCCATGATTTAAATTTTTCAGCATTCAATTTAGATTGATAGTTCCTGTTCCCTTCCATATATTGAGTTTTCCTCTCCTGTCGCAGTTGTTCATTGTTCAACGTTCTTTGGTAACGACGTCTGAGGGCATTCACTTTCTTTCTTAAAATGGTTAACTCTGACGTCCACCATGGTACAGCTCTCTGGCTGATTCGCAGTCTTTTCCCTTTGCCTTTTCTAAGGGCTCCATTGCATGCCCGAGTTAAACACGCACTCCACTGCTCAACTAGCTGCTCAGTATCTGGCCTGCTTTTAACTTTGCTGCCAAGTTCTTCATCTAATCCTACACTGTAGTTTTCGCAGTTAAACACTGAACGACGACTTTCAGTCAGTAGTTTATCGAATTTTTTATAGTTTCCGCCTTTAGTAAGATATCTAATTCTATAGGGAATGTTCACTATTCTTTGGTTAGCTGCGCCCATGATGAAACATTTGATTTTAAGGTCAGAGCAGCTTTCTTCCTCACTAATTTGCCATTCTGTTATATATTTTATAAGTTTAATATGTGTAATGGTTAAGTCTATCCAGCTTTTTCCGCGTATCGTTTCTTATGATGGCGTGTCTCTGTTTTGGTTTGCTATAAACAAGGAATTTATAGTTATAAATTCTTCTAGAGTTTTACCTCTTTCATTAGTTATGACGTCGTACCATAGTTTGTTTCGGGCGTTTGTGTCTGCTGCTATTAGTAATCCACTGCCTGTTGTGTGGTCTAGGATACCCTTAATTTTTCTGATATTGCCTTCAATATTCTGATCCCCGTCGAAGTACATCGAGGCCCCAAAGAATGTGGTGCCTTCGTATTTTACTTCGATTAGCACACAATCGCCGTCGGAAATTTGAGTGATTGCCAATGCATTTATCTTTTCATTGTTAATAAGAATTGCTGCCCTCTTCCTCCCGTTGCCTCCAGTATATTTTGTTACTGTCATAGGTATTCCTGCCAATTTATTATTAACAGTGTGAGGTTCTTGTATAAAAATAACATCCACGTGGTTTTGTATTAAAAGCTGCACCAGATTATTAGTTGCAGTTCTGGAGTGTTGTAAGTTCACTTGATAACATTTTAGAGATTGGTTGTTCATCTTGCTAATAATCTGTGTTCTCTTGGTATCGCCTTAGTGCTGCTCGAAGACTGGGACAATTACTGTCAAGTGCAGAATGCTTTTCGTCGATAGTGCTATCCTTGTTATACATCTTAAAGTTGATAGAGTTAATACATTTATAATCGTCAGAGGTTGCTTTACAACCCTTTAACGCGTGGTTTTCGGAGCACTTTGGGCAGGTTAAATTACCCTTACAGTCATTTGCCTGATGATTAAACTTGGAACATTTAAAACAACGACTAACCTTTATATAATCATCCCAGCTGCACATGCTCCATCCCAGTTTCAACTTCCTTCCCAGTATTTCTTTACGGGCTTCGGAACTTACTTCTAATACCATGTTCTTGTTTTGTCTCTTATCTCTGAAGCCAAATTTTGGCACCATATTTTGTTCATATTTTTCCAGAGCTTCATTTTGTGTAGCGAGGGACTTGGCTACAGTCTCCACTGTCATTTCCTCTGGAACATTGAAAATTATTATGCTGGGATTTCGCTTCTTGGTTAGGTTAGCTTCAAGTTCTTCGCCACATTTGTCATTTATATTTTGACAAATAATATCGGCCTCTCTCTTGTTACTTGATTCAATCAAAAGGTGCCCACTTTTTAGAGTTTTAAAAGAGTTAACTCCGACCTTTATCTCAACAGGATTAACTTTAGCTTTAACCAACGTTCTCATATACTCCACACTCTGGTTGTTTTTACTCTTAATGATCAATTTAATTGGCTTAGATTGCCCGTCTACTGTGCAGTTAGTATTTCGCTTCCCTGATGGTCCTGCAGAGCGCCCTTCCACTACAGCTGAGTAACACTGCCGATCTTGTATATTAGGCCAAGCTCGAGTATCGTCCAACGACAAGCTTTGTGACATAGATGCTCCGCCAAAAAATGGCTTCATAGTTGCAATATGAGTAGGCACACTACTGGATTTATCTTGCAGTTGATCTTGGCAAGATTTGAGAACAACACGCAGTTTATTAACTTCAATTTCCTTTTCGGAAAGAGTATTCTTAACATTGTGCAGTACTTTTCTTATGTTACTTACAGCTTGGACGATATCCTGTTTTAGATCTAGCCTCAAATTTTTACTAATCTCAGTCACGTTTAAAAGTTTCTCAAAGGCACTCTCCACAATTTGTTCATCCTCTTTCTCCATCTTCGCCTTTGGAAACCACAAGCTCTTCTTTTGATTAAATTAGCTGAGAAAACTAACCTTTATAATCACTTAAATGCTCAAAACAAGGCCTCATAGAACCTTTGTAATAACACTATTCCACAGTTCGAATTTTATTACTGAATTTCAAAACAAATAACGCCAATCACTCAATCCCCACTTCCACCTACAACAGTGCAACACATCAATATTCTAAATAACGAAATGAAACCAATTTTAATACTAAATAAAAAGTGGAAACACTTAAATACGGAGATAACTTGTACACAAAAGATTCTGCAGTACTTCTGCGTCCTTGCCACCTCTATTTTTTTTTGTAATAATAATATCCATTTATTAACATTATAAAGTGAATTTCAAAAACACTTTGTCTACATTCTCATCTTTATCAAACAAACTGATCCAATGAGAATGAACATAAGTTATTTAATTCAAGTAAATAATGGACATTCCAGCGTATTTTAGAAAAATGTTACTGTTTCAGGAAGTTTTTTTATATCATTTACCATATTCTAAGGTAACCTTCATGTTTGCTTATGAAGCCAAACAATAACATAAAACTATCAGATGTTATTCTTTTCTTTTATAAATATATAAATGATTGGTAGTGTAAAAAGATCACACAGCAATATGAATGAAATGAATGAATAACTTACACAATTTCTTTTTACAATCAGCTATAAAAAACATATCAACATGTAGTAAAACTTCTCTTCATATTTATTCTGCAATTTATAAATTGGATTTGCAATCTGTATAATAATTTGCAACAAGAAAACTTTGTTAATAAAAATAAAATATATCTATATAGTAACAATTTAAAAATAAAGTATATTAAAATAATAATATATATTTATATACACAAATTGATGATGGTGAAAATTCAAACATAGAAAATAAAAATCAGATAAAAGTTTAAATAATTCTCACAGTTTACAGCTTTAAATCACAGTCAATTATTACAGTTTTGTAAATTATTATTTTTCAGCGGATGCCATAGTTTGTAGTTTTATTATCTCTGTTTAACTTCAATGTCTCCACTTTAAAAATCCACACAACGATGTCATAGTACAAGGCACTCACATGGTACACAATTCCATTGATCCCTGTTGTTGTTCTATCCTGCGCTGTATGCAGCTGTTCAATGCTGCTATGTTATTTACAATTAGAAATTAAGGTATGCAAAGCACTAAACTCAGGAAGTATGTGGTAGTCCAAAGCTTTGGTTAAATGTTTTATTAAATATGCAATTTAATTTTTCAAACTTTTGAACGTTAAGCACGATTATTGAATTTTTTACTTCTCGTGATAAAACTGTCACTGCTCTAGTAGCCACATTGAAGTTGTAACAATTGTAATATCACAGTACAGAGAAGCCAAATGAGCAGGAAAATTTCAGTTTTTTAAGCATCTGTAAAAATTTTTATTAACCATTCCAAGAAGAAAAGTATGAGTTAAGGTATAAATAATTTTCTAGACACTATTGAAATGTGGTGTTGTAGACTGTAAATTCTCAGTTATCTATGGTACTGATGTTTTATGTTTTTGAGATGCTAAAATGGTGTTATATTTTATGCTCATGGATATCTAATTATTTTTATTTTTATTTTGCAGTTAATTTGTCACCTTTACGAGGCTGTAGTTTTATTTACCTTATGGTGTGAATCACATTAAAGTTAATGAATAATCTAATGTTTATAATGAGATTCTGAAACTTTGCTCACAATTAACTTTGATAATCCAAGCAGACCCTATTATTAAACCAAAGCATTTTCTCAGAATTTACAAAAACTAATTAGTCTTTCTGTCCATAAATACCTTAAATAACTGAGATTTATTGAGCTTAAAGCCTCCTCAAAGAGACACTGAGCATCAATGATGCCAGGCATTATCCAGTCTTGTCCCGGCTGATGAATGGAAGTACAGGGAACCTTGATGATGTCCAACAACAGGGATCAGCGTGGTTCTAGATAACATCCATTGTATTGAGATCTTTGTGCAATTATCTCTGTGATACTGTTGGCAAGGCCTCCAGTCGCATAGGCTTTCTGGTTGTGCTTAGATGTTCTGGACTCAGGTTATTCCTGAAAGCTCGAGATGCATCCTCCTTAGCACGGCTCAGCAGTTCAGCTGCTCTCTTTGGCTTAAAATAATTGCCTGCAATATCCTCCATTTCACTCCGCTGCAATTTCTTGTATATAGCCCTGGTGTCCTCATCAGAGTCAGGGGAATGCTGAGGACTTGTACGTTGGTAGTCTGGTGGACTGCTGTTAGACTTATTGACATGGCTACTCTGTGGTGAAGTGCTCCCGTTTTGATGTGCTGAGCTGGGTCGCAGTACTGCCAGGTGACTGCCAACAGCAGGAGGTAATTTTGTGCGTGAAATGACTAAGTCCGGAAGTTTCCACCGTTCTGCTTCATCATTCCACACAGCCTCACTCCTTATCTTGTCCAAGTTACTGTAGTTACATTCTCGTTTGATGGTGGGCTGCAGTTTGTTTAATATTTGTTGCAGTAATTTGAACTCTCTATTTTGCTTCCTAATGGTTTCCAAGTAGTCCTTCCTCTCTGTCTCAAATTCTGTCTGCAGGTCCAGAATCTCACGTTCTTGTGCTTTCATCTTGACTCTAGCTCGTGATACCAATACCGCCAACGGTAACAACCTGGAATCGATACCGTACTCATAACAACTCTTAAAATCAGACTAATATATTCAAGTATAAATGATCAGAAGAAAGAAGTAATGTAGTAAATGCTTTCATTGTTTCATTTCATTTCAAATTGCGTTTGGAATTACATCAACATTATTATGAAATTACATGGCAGCACTGTGATCATTAATTAAATGGGTTCTTATCATGCCTTGCTTTGCAGAATGCTGACTGAACAGGAGCGATATGTGTGCGTGAGATGGCGACCTCGTTAAAAAGGAATCGATCTAGACGTAGAATAGCTGCATTAACCTTTCTATCAAACATTTCCCTAGATGGAACACACAGGGACACGAAATTAGGACTCTTTACAAAAAATGGTGTGGTGACAAAGAGTGAACTTGATAAACGAAAACTAGATCAGGAAGGAAACAAGGAATGCAGCTGTCAAAGCGATACAGACAGTGCAAAAACTGAAGAACTTGATACAGTTACAAGCCATGTTGATAATGTTAGGACTAAAAATGGGAGAAGCAAGTCTCCAGATCATCATTCAAATCCGAGCGAGGCAACACTTACTCCTTTGAAAGGTGAACATGAGGTGCATACGTTGCAAAGAAACTTAATCGGAATAACATCTTCCTTCCGCGAAAGGACTAATACAACTGGCAGTGATTACGGTTCAGACAGAAGGTTTGGGTCATCAGGGCAGAAGAGAAAATTCCTACATCATCAGAATTCGCTTGTAGATGATAGACATTATCACCATTTTAGCAGTAATGAAAACCTGGGTTCATCAGTGGGACGTGGTAAAGGAGCTGTCATTTTACCAGAAGCTTTGGCCCAGCCAGCAGCCAGCAAAGAAGTCCGTTTTGTAAGACCCAGTAGGGGTCAGCACTTCCAAGATGAGAGGCTGGTTCTGGTGTCTGCAAAGCGTGTGCCATTTCTTATATTTTCCATATTACCTTACAACAAAGGCTGCCGAACCAATAGAAATGAGTTGAGAAAAGAAGGTGGAAGACGGCGGCATACTTCAGGTGCTCGTCCATTGTCTGCCATCAGTGATGGCCTTGATCCATTTGATTTGCTTGGATTGGAAAAGGGACAAGAAGGCCAGGAAATATCATATGGACAGCTGCTGGTGCCATCTCGTCAATTTCTCTCTCGTGACAGGAAGTTCATCACTGATGATGGAACCAAGTTTCATCCTGGTGGTTCATTTAAACATCATGTGGTTGCCAGGTGCTTCTCGTATGATGCTGCTGGGCATCGCAGTTCTGCACATGGGGCAATGGCTCCATGTGGTTCTTCACCTTCAGCCTCTAATTTGATACATGGCAGCCTAGTAGAACCAAAACCTGGAGGTTCAATTGCTGGAAGTGCAGCCTTTGAATGGGATGACCTTACTGCTGGTTTGCATTATGTCCCCAATCTCCTGGATGATCCAGAACTTATTGCTGGGAAACATCGGACATTACTGACATTCACTTCATACATGACTTCTGTCACTCACTATGTCAGACCATCAGACTTAAAAAAGGAGCTAAATGATAAATTTCGTGCCAAGTTTCCCTCTGTGAAACTGACATTGAGCAAGCTGCGAAGTTTAAAGCGAGAGATGCGCAAGATAGCACAACCTTCTCCAGATGGACCAGTGGACCTTCTGACCGTGGCACAGGCATATGTGTATTTTGAGAAGCTCATCCTGCGCAATCTGATAAACAAGGAAAACCGTAAACTCTGTGCAGGTGCTTGTCTCCTCCTGTCTGCCAAATTCAATGATGTCAAAGGTAAACAACTCAAAGCTCTCATAGAGAGAACTGAACGTGTCTTTCGCTTAAACCGCAAGGACCTTTTTGCTTCTGAGTTTGCAGTATTGGTGGCTTTAAAATTTGGACTTCATTTGCCAACTTGGGAGGTCATTCCTCATTATCAGCGCCTTGTGTATCAGTCCTGACCCATCCATTGCAGACGGATACTGGAATCGACACTGGGACGAGGATTGGTCTAGCATTGGCATTCTGGCTACTGCTTTCTGCAGGGCACCCCATTTCTATTAAATGCAGAGAAAGAAAGCCTGAGTACAAACATTAGCACTTAGGTGCTACAGATTAATTTAACACCTTTCTAAAATAAATGACATCAAGTACTTATTTATTTTAGTTATGGATAAGTGAGGCAAACAGTTCAATATTATGATAAGAAATGATCTGATATCCAAGTTGAAAATCTTCATACATAATGCTATTTTCACTTTATGTATTGTTAGAAAACTGAGAACATAATTCTAATTCTTTCAAGAAGATAAATATGCTTGCTGATAAAATTTCAACTTTTTCAATGTAGTACTTACAGTTTAATCTGTATGTTCAGAAACTTATGAGTAAGGTATTCTGGAACTTTAATTGCAAATTTTGTGTAAAGGCACAAATTAATGAAGAAACTTGAAATATACACAATTTTCTAGTTAAACCAAGCATTTTTTATCAGCTGAGTAGGCCAGACTTCAATAGACTACAGCGGTTAGTGTTTGAGATGTATGCAGGTGAATCATTTTATATGCCACATCTTTTACCTATTATTTTACACCTTAACTCCTGTCCATGAAATGTGTAGGGTGGTAGTATAAATATAGGTAAGCCTTCTGCACAGATACTTTCCTAAAATAGCTAGTCTAGTCCAATCTATGCCCTGTGTGGTCACCTTCCTGGAATAGAAAATTGGTGGGGGAGACACAAGAATGGTTTGCATTCCTTCTGAATTTGTCAAGGAAAAGTGATGGGGTTTAGTTATCAGTTTCTGCTGCTAGACTCTGTCTTCTTCCCATGATGTCATGTACAAGCGTATTCTACAGATTCCATGGACAGGGTTTACTCAAACACTGGATAGTACCAAATTTTCATTTGGTCTTGTTTCCTTACACTGCTCTTTATGTTCTTATAAACTCTTCTTCAAATGCAAGATATGTTATGCTTATTAATATAATACATATTTTATAGCCATGAAAAGTAAGAAAAATAGGATTAATTTTATATCAGTAACGAAAATCTTAGTGTAAAAAAGGTGTATTCTTAATGAGAGTAGACTATCTGCTTCCAGATATGCTGTTCCTCTGCAGTAAAAACCCAGTTTTATAAACTTAAGTTCAACTTTCTCTTTCTTTCTATGTCATGTTTCAGAAGTCATAACTTTTATTGTACTTCATCAATGCATTTCAAATTCTATTTCTTATTTCTTTCTTCTCTATCAAACCTATACTTGACATATAAAACACACCGAATATTTGCACAACTTATTGTATTTCCTTATGACATATTGTAAGTTAGAAAATTCAAAAATTTTAATTTGTTGATTTTGTAAAGGTAGCATTGTAATTTATTATCCATCAGTCTACACATTGATTCAGATTACACGAGTTTGGTACTATGATGTAGAAATGATGCTGCTTTAGTTTTGTGTACCACTTATAAAAGGAAAGGTGTCTAAAGATGAAATACAATGAAAGGTTGCATTACACCAATGCATGGAGTAAAATTTTATCCCTTGAACAAGTGTCTTGCATGTACTTGGTTTGGCAGGAAGCAGATGTACAGAGTTTTTCATCAGTAAAACACAATCCCAATAATAGTAAAATTTATTAATTATTTTAAAAATGCTCCAGGAAAGTTGAATTTAATATTTTTAGATAAATATTTTACAAAAACCAAAGAAAACATTCAGCTGTTATACTAAAACTGCAAGGTCATTGACAGCACTTTTGAATGGTAATTATTATTTTTTTATTTGTTCCAATAGGTGGTTGTTTTCTTAATTTGCATGCATAGTTTCACTCAGGTTTGGTTGCTTTGGGAAGAATTTAATTCTTGACTTGCATGTCACATTTTGTGCCTAGAAACCCATCTA
>JAUKNM010000069.1:20000-227500 GCA_030765045.1 Tenodera sinensis | reverse complement strand
TGGTAATGATATGGCAATGATAATGGTAATGGTAATGGCAATGATAATAGTAATGATGATGATAATAATAATGATAATACTAATACTAATACTAATACTAATAATAATAATAATAATAATAATAATAATAATAATAATAATAATAATAATAATAATAATAATAATAATAATAATAATAATAATAATAATAATAATAATAATAATAATAATAATAATAATAATAATAATAATAATAATAATAATAATAATAATAATAATAATAATAATAATAATAATAATAATAATAATAATAATAATAATAATAACAATAACAATAATAATAATAATAATAATAATAATAATAATAATAATAATAATAATAATAATAATAATAATAATAGTAGTAGTAGTAGTAGTAGCAGTAACAGTAACAGTAACAGTAACAGTAACCGTAACAATAACAATAACAATAACAATAACAATAACAGTAACAATAACAATAACAATAACAACAGTAACAATAACAATAACAATAACAGTAATAATAATAACAGTAACAATAACAATAACAACAACAACAATAATAATAATAATAATAATAATAATAATAATAATAATAATAATAATAATAATAATAATAATAATAATAATAATAATAATAATAATAATAATAATAATAATAATAATAATAATAATAATAATAATAATAATAATAATAATAATAATAATAATAATAATAATAATAATAATAATAATAATAATAATAATAATAATAATAATAATAATAATAATAATAATAATAATAATAATAATAATAATAATAATAATAATAATAATAATAATAATAATAATAATAATAATAATAATAATAATAATAATAATAATAATAATAATAATAATAATAATAATAATAATAATAATAATAATAATAATAATAATAATAATAATAATAATAATAATAATAATAATAATAATAATAATAATAATAATAATAATAATAATAATAATAATAATAATAATAATAATAATAATAATAATAATAATAATAATAATAATAATAATAATAATAATAATAATAATAATAAAAATAATAGTTGTACTTTTCTGTAGATTGCCGGGCTGAAATAATACTAATGATCCTGTCATCAATGACAGCTGTGGTAACGTGGGCGCTAAAGTAAGAAGAAAAGCAAAATGAATTATACTCTTTTTCTCTACAAGTAAACTTGACAGTGATTCTATCCTTAAAAGAAGGTATACATAATATGGAGCTTCTCTGTAAATATGAAAAAACAAATTTTTATCTAATACGGGATTGAAGCACAGTTAATGTACTGCATAAGATAACGCTACGTTTACAGTTATTCTTTAACAAAGAACACAAGTACCCGTCAGCATTTTGAAATAAATTCTATAATCGTGTCTAAATACATTTATAAGCACTTTAAAACACTAAATACTTAAAATGTATACCATTTATACTGATTATGAGGTGTTTATTTAGATTTTACTGTCACTTAATTAAAGTTCTTATCATTGAGTTGTATTTCAGTTCACAAGAGACGATATTGTTTTTATTTGGTTTTGTTTTTTAAGGGAGAAAAAACAGAAGTAGAGTTGGAGATAAAGAGTGGTTTATTTCGCTAGATGAGGGATGAGAGCGAGTGGGAACATCTGCCTTTATTTACTTGATCTCATTCTTATTGTTTCTATTTTATTTCATCTTTTTATTTTGTATCTATTTGTTTATTTTTTATTCTTAAGAGGAATTTCCCCCTGAAATTAGTAGTACCATGTCTAAGTACTCCCTTGATGTGAACACGTTCTTGACTGCAAGGTAAATTCTTTCGTGTTTCAGACAATTGTATTTTAACCCTTCTTTTCCTTGCGCCGACCTTCACACCAACGCACAGTTGGCTAGAAGGCAGTCAAATTGGGACGAACGTCCAAATATGACATGTTCAAGTTAGGTATGTGAAGTTTGTAGGTGAAAGTAGAGATGTTAAAGTTTAGGAAATCATCAGTATATCGTTTCTTAGCCTTTTTTAGCACTTCTGAAGAGTGGCTCTGTATAGGTTAGATAAGTCGATTACTCAGCCGAAGTTAACGTGGAGCTGCAGCGCGTCATTTCCTTGTTCATAGTTCTGCGGCAACGTTTAAACAGTGATACAACTGCAAGAATGAATACTGCAGATGGTGAGTTTCAACTGGGTAATAAGTGTTTAACATTTAATAGAGCTTGATAATGGTTAAATGTGACACAAATATTAGAGATTACGCAATAGATTTTTATGTTCTAATAGCTGTAACTCTTTTCCTTCACGTTCCTTCATACTCGTTTATACACTGAACGACAAAGTATACCTTACATAAGATATCTTGGAAGTTTCCACTTCGTCTTGCTGCCACCTTCGAATGCAGAGCGTGTTTAGTCTAATAATGTACTCCGACTTCACATTGCAGGTGGCCAGTGCTTTGCACGTCGAGACCTGTACAACCTATTGTTGGCTAGTAAGTTAGTAACCTAGTATCAAGTCTGTTTACGACTTTATAATTTCTGAAATAGATACTTCCAGCTACCATAGTGAAGAGGTTTTTTCGCAATTAGAAAAAAAAGAGTCGGGTCATTTTACACCAACTTCAATTCTTGATGGTACAAATCCTACAGAAGTAAGGAAAATTTTGATCTGAAGTACAGTGATTATTTAAGAATTTCGACATCACGTTATGTTACAATGAACCACATTCAAGTAAACCTACTCCTTCTGCTCTCCCTGGCAGAAAAAAAGCAAAATATTTTCAGAAAGTGGTATGGAATCGAAGAGACTGAAAACAGAGAATCTCAGGGGAATCAACTAGTACCGAGGAACTTTCTTTTGCCGCACAGTTAAGTCTAAAGAGGTCTGGGAAAGCTAATGCAGCGAAAGCACTTGAAACTTCACTAAGCAGTCCCACCAAAGCCACCAAATTATTGTTTTCGTTTAAAACTAGCCTGAAAATATAAATAAAAATATCAATGAAGCATTAACACTTATAATGGATGTCAAAATCAGTATTAAGGCTCGCAACACAGAACAGGAATGTTGAATTGTATATACAGGGTGGAAGGGAAGTGATTACATTCCTTCTAATATGTGCTTCATAGAAACATTACAAACAAAAACAGTCCTATGGCATTTTGTTCTTTGATCAGTCGATTTCGATAGAAATAAATGGTTTTTGTTCCAAACTGGATGCGCAATTCCACAAGAGTGTACCAAGATAACAATTTGGGACTTGTAAGATGCGTAGAGTAACTTATTTCTGACATAGCTTCGATAGTATATATGGGACATCACACAGGGTTTTGAAATAATCACTTAAAAGAAGTGGAGGAATTCTCCGAGCGCCTTCTTCAGACGCGAGGTAAGTCGACAACGTTGCGTTGAGGTCGGTCAGGGAATTGGCGTGGTTTCCGGATGTAAACACTTTCTCTTTCGTCCTATGTTTTGGCAGGTAACGGTTGTGATTGGACTGCACATGGAAGGAGATCTTCACGAGATGCTTGATAGTGACAACTGTTTGTTTATGTACAGAACCAGTGAAAGTAACACACAATCTGTAGTGTCGCCAGCTTGTTTCGACAAAACGATCTCCTTAGGAAATGGTCAGAGACAAAAACGTAAGATACAAAATGTGCGCCAAATACCAAGATCTCCCACTGGTTTAAATTAATGTAATGACTGATGTGTTGCACTCACATGATTTTCTCTACTCTTGTACTAACCATTCGTACAACCTCTTATTCCTCTAACTTCTTCATGTTAGTTGAGATAAACATTTCAGAAATTATCTTACTGCTTATTTCCTTATAGGTACAAGGGAAATATGGGAATACAGTAGGCTTTGAGCTTTAGTCAAATCTTTGACAGCTTTCAAATTCCGTTCTCTTTGCACGGCCAACGTATAAGAAAATGAATAACGATGTTCCATTAGACAAAAGTATAAGTTCTCCAAAACTCCCACCAATAACAAGGCATATCTCTGAAATGGTTCACTCTACAAAAAATGTACTTAGACATAAGCTGTGTATTTTACCAAGATCTACATTTTTTGTCTAGTAAGTTTTGGTCTATCTCTTACAGTTTACCAGTTATGCAAAAGTCATCCAGAGTAAATAGGACTACATGGGCTACAGCCAAAAAATTCAAGATATACCTACATTTCATTTGTCATAAGAATATCTCAAACAAATGGCATTTTAATCAAAATCGTGGGAGTCATTTTCCACGTAACGGGTACTTTAGGGTAGAGGAATTTTCTTCGATATCTTCGTGTCACATCCTTGAAAGACATTAAACTTAAATACCTACCAACTTGGGTTTTTAACCGACTATTCGATATTGAGTTACGCTGCCCACAGACTGACAGGCACGCAGTAATACCCACACACGCGCGTGGAACTTTTTCTAAGACATTGATGTGTTGCACTCACATGACTATCTCTGCTCTTGTACTAACCACTCTTAAAAACTCTTATTCTTCTATCTTCTTCTTGTTAGTTCAGATAAATATCTGCAGAAGTATCTCATTGGTTGTTTTCTTGCACGTGCAACGGGAATATGGGAATACAGTAGGCTTTGAGCGATTGTCAAATCTTTTAAAGCCATAAAATTCCGTTCTCTATGCACGGTTAACATATAAAAATGAATAACGATGTTCCATTTGACAGAAGTGTAAGTTCTCCGAAACTCACACAAATAACAAGGAATATCCCCGAAGTGGTTCACTCTACAAACAAATTATTTCGATATAAATTGTGTGTTTTAGCAAGCTCTATATTTTTACTTTCTCTACTCGTAAGTAGAGGAATTGTATTCCACCCAAAAATTCGATGTCGAGATTTCACCAGAAATATGTTTTGAGGTACCCTGAATCCAAAACAAGCATTTTTACTTTCTCTGCTGGTAAGTAGGGGAAGTATTGTATTCCACCCAAAAATTCGATGTCGAGATTTCACCGGAAATATATGTTTTGAGGCCCCCTGAATCCAAAGAAAGCATTTTTAGAAAAAGGTCCGTGTGTGTGTCTGTGTGTGTGTCTGTGTGTCTGTCAGTCTTTGGACAGCATAACTCAAAAACGAAAAGTCGGTTAAAAACCAAAGTTGGTATTTAAGTTTAATGTCTTTCAAGGATGCGACACGAAGATTTTGAAGAAAATAGCCCCACGCTAAACTATCCTTTACATGGAAAATTTTTCGAAAATTTTGATTTTCTTGAAAATGGCTCTAACGACTTTGATTAAAATGTCATATGTTTGAGATATTTTGATGACAAAAGAAATGTATATCTTGAATTTTCTGGATATAGCCCCTGTAGTCGTATTTACTCTGGACGACTTTTGCATAACTGGTAAACCGTTAGAGATACACCAAATTATACTGTACAAAAACTGTAGATCTTGCTAAAATACACAATTTATGTCTCAATACATTTTGTTGTAGGGTTGCACTCACATAACTTTCTCTACTCTTGTAATAACCATTCTTACAAACTCTTATTCCTATATGTTCTTCGTGGTAAGATAAACATTTTTACATAATTATCTTATTGCTTGTTTCCTTGTAGGTGCAAGGGGAATATTACAGTGCAGTAGGCTTTAAGTGATAGTCAAATCTTTTAAAGCTTTGAGATTCTGTTCTCTTTGCACACTTAACATAAAAAAATGAACAACGATGTTCCATTTCACGAAAGTTTCAAGCTTTCCGAAACCCGCACACATAACAAGGAATATCTCCGAAATGGTTCAACCTTCAAGAATATTTATTGGGACATAAATAGTGTATTTTAGCAAGATCTACATGTTTTGTATAGTACGATTTGGTCTATTTCTAACGGTTTAGCAGTCGTGCAAAAGTCGCCCAGAGTAAATACGACTACAGAGGCTATAGCCAGAAAATTCAAAATATACATTTCATTTGTCATAAAAATATCTCTAGCATATGACATTTTAACCAAAATCGTTAGAGTCATTTTCAAGAAAATCAAAATTTTCGAAAAGTTTCCATCTAAAGGGTAGTTTAGGGTGGGGCTATTTTCTTCAAAATGTTCGTGTCGCATCCTTGAAAGGTATTAAACTTAAATACCAACTTTGGTTGAGTTATGCTGTCCACAGACACACACACATACATACAGGCGGACCTTTTTCTAAAAGTGCTTTTTTTTATTCAGGGGTTCTCAAAACATATATTTCCGGTGAAATCTTGACATCGTATTTCTGAGTGGAACACAATACTTCCCCTACATACCAGTAGAGAAAGTAAAAATTACAGAAGTTGGGCATAAAGTAACGCCCCACCCCCCACCCCTCCTCGCTCCTCTTGGTAATGATGGGTTAATTTCGTGCGTTATCGGTAGCAATACGGTGTCAGAACATATGATCAGCTGAAACGGTCAGCTAAGTAGGTATGAAAAATATAGCTGTAGGAGTAGGAGCTACTGGCACCGTGAGCGTTTGGAGCGCGATATTTCATAGTTTAGTTCCTTGCCACATCAGTACCATCGCCTCGTGTTCCCAAAGTTATACATGGAGCTTCCACTTCTCTTATAGGTATTCTGTGAGTGAACTATCAACATGAACATTTCGGGGACTTAATGATCTAGTTGTCGACGGGGCCCTTAAACACAACTCACTGAACATTTCGTCTAAACAATTTCATGAATCACTCAAAAGAGGTGTTGGTCTCTAGAAGACATCAAATTGTAATTAAGATTAAGTCTAGGAGTTTTTCTGTATTTTAAATTAATTAACACTAAGTTTCAATTTGTTGTGCAATTGTTGGAATTCTTGGGTCCAAAGTACTTTCTCCTGTGCATTAAACTAGCTATGTTAGTTTTAATTTGTTGTGCTTCTTATTAATTTTAAACTATGTAGCAATATAATCTGTGCGCATGGTAGTGAAATGTTGGTGATTTCGGCAAAGCTTCATTAAAATAAATATTTTGTTTGTTAACGACGCTTCCAATATTGCCGAGGCCAAATTAGCGTCGCCGGTGTGCGAAATTTCATACCGCAGAGTTCTTTCACATGGCAGTAAATCTACTGACATGGGGCTGTCACTTTTAAGCACAATGAAGAACCATCATCCGGGCCGGATTTGAACCAGTGACCTTAGCATAAGTCAGCGCCTAACCAACTGAGCCACTCAGACGACTAAGTTTGATTAGGTGTACCTCTGGAAACATAAATATTCATTTCGTTATGGGGTTGGCTGAGCTGGTAACTAAATGGTAATGTGTTGTGGTCAAGTTTGTGCTACTCGTACATTTGCCTGCTCTATAAGCACACAGGCAAGGTTCATTGAACGTGCTATAAGGAATAAAGTTGGAATGTTTCTATATGGCATTTATTTTTATGAAATATCCTTGTGTATGTTTATCAAGTATCGAATATTTCATTCATAAAAAGGGCCAATTCTAGAGTCATCGCTGGGGTGACAAAGAAGCATGAATTGCATCCAGTGAAGATAAGTGTTAACTTCCATTGCAGTATGCACCTCTTTTAGTCCACGGAATGGTATAGTAAACTTTGCATAATGGACACTTGGTTCTTATATTTTCTTAAGAAAATTTCTATATTTATCACCAACTTTGGTCTTGCCGCTGTTGTCATAATGTACACCTAAAATTGGACTTTGCAAATGCACATTTGTTTCATGCTTTGTTTGCTGTATGTCGTTGCAGGGTAATTATTGTAAAGGAGGAGAAACAGAAACAACAAAACAAAATAAAAATAAAAAATAAAGAAAGGAAACATCATAAATGTGTGTGATTATTTAATACCATGAATACAATTTCTACTGCCACTCGTGTTTGCAATTTGCCGAACTTCGATGCATATGGTGTGCGCCAGAAGCATGTCCTGTAAGAAACTAGAGATAGTTGTTCTCCATACAGCTACGCGCACATACGTTTGCCTACTGTATTACTGCTACCAACTAAAGTGTGTACTCGTTTTTCACATGAATAATAATTCGGCTAATGTCATAATTAAACTAAAATGTGGTGTGCTTAGGCACACTGGAGTTAGTTCACATCCAGTTTAAGGTGCAACAGGAGGAAATTCCGAAGTAGTATCCTGTAGGACATCATTAACGGTTTTCTTTAAAGCTGTCAAGTCAATTTTCCTCTTTTTCTCTTTGCTAAGCGTGCTGAGACACCTGCAACAAACGACAAACCAACATATTAGTACAAAATAGCAGAAAAACATCATTTAGATAATGTTTAACGTTACAGGTGGTTACCAGAAACATGCAAAAATGTATTATAGCTTAGATTTAATGATAATTGAGCTCACAGTTAGAGAAACAAACGCCATAGACATTTAACGATCAAGAATTACCGGATGACTGGAATGCAACCAAGGGTTAAGGAACTAGAAATTAATGAGGAACTTTGATAGGCATTATGAAGAGCAGAATGGGAGAAGAAGCATCAGGGGGGGAAGAAGAAGAAGAAGAAGAAGAAGAAGAAGAAGAAGAAGAAGAAGAAGAAGAAGAAGAAAATAAATATAAGAATACGTACAACAAGAACGAACTGCAAAAGCCTTGGACAGGGATTATTCTCCAGTAATGCAGTACTATTTGCGATAACTTTAGTAGAAGTAATAGTAATAGTAGCAGTAGTAGTAGTCGTGGACGTGTTAGGGATGGTGATGGTAATAGTACCGGTAGTGGTAGTGGTGATAATAGCAGCAGCAGCAGCAGCAGCGGCGGCGGCGGCGGCGGCGGCGGCAGCGGCAGCGGCGGCAGCGGCAGCAGCAGCGGCGGCAGCAGCAGCAGCAGCAAACGTATTAATAGATAGATACATAGATGATACACAGATGGACAGATAATGGAGAAGTCGGTTTGCAGGTAGCGGCTACTCTTTCAGTCGGAGGGTGAATCAGTGTCTGTGAATTACAACCAGACAGTCAGTATCCAGTGATGGACACAAACAGGCGATTCCATGGCATTTTATGAGCCATACCTTGAATTTTCTGGGAATGTCCTCAGAAGACCTCATTCTGGATTACTTTTGCCTATATGGTAAACAGTAAGAGATAGACAAAAGCTTAGTAAATAAAAATGTGTCTCGTTAAAACACAATTTTAGTCGAATAATTCTTTTTTTCTTTTGAGTGAACCATTTCCGAGATATTTATTATGAATTTGCCAATACTTATACTTTTCTCATTTAGGAATACGTTGTTCGTTTTTTCATCTCTTGGCCGTGAAAAGAGAATGGAATTTCAAAGGCATCGCACAGCAACCAGCTCTTAAAATACTTCACTATCGCTTGAAGTCTACTGTATTCCCATATTCCCCTTGCCCCTACAAGAAAATTAGCGGTAACATAGTTTCTGAAAATGCTTATGGCGCTTAAAATGAAGTAGAGAAATAAATATTTGCAAGAATAGTGTGTATAAGTGTGTGTATAGCTACACATATATTTACAAACAGTTTCTCCAAATTGAGCTATATTAGAACTCTGTATCGCAATAGATTACATGACGATCACCTGGTGTACCTATCTTCGAAGGCTGTGCACTTCGACTTTGTCGCCAAATATTGATACACTTCTTAAAGGTAAGCAGTGCCAAATAAGCCACTAATGAACAGATATTTATCGCATAAGATTTGAAAGTGCTTTCATAAATCAAACGCAACGTACAAATAAGCAAACAACCACTGCAACATAATGCACGTTTGAGTGTTAAAACAGTGACACAGTCTGCATAAAGTGGAAGGGGGTAAATCCAACCTCCCCTCTTTCGCAAACGTTGGACATCGCTGCTATAGATATTAGGAAACGGAACTGTTTGACAGTCCTTAGGTTAGGTAAGTATGTAAAGATATATTATTTTGGTCTAATATTGCCTGAAGTAAACAGTTTCTATTTCCCCTTTTGAAACATTCCTTTGTAGCTTGTAACCCCTAGGTTTAGCATTTTACCGTACATTACTATTTAAACTATATCTGTATATGTTATCCATATTTATCCTTTCATGTAAATTGCGATTATGTGACTCTTAGATGTTCACTAGTAAGTGGAAACAGGATCAACTGTACGAAGTGGTCACTCTTACTTAACGACCTAGACTTCTCACTCAGAAACTACAGGGCATAAAAAGAGAGATTCATATATGTACAGTGCATTTACTACAAAACTTGGCCGACAGGAGCACGGCCCACTTGACTTTCACTGCGTTTTCCTTCGCGCGCGTGGTATATTCGTTGTAGTCGTCACACGTCGTCTTCTGTTAGGCAGGTGTTATGTGCTGTTCTAGTCCAGTTCACAAGTGAATAACATTAGGAGTGTTAAGAAGTATTTAGTTTGCTTGAAGTATTTTCAAAATGAATCGACTGCAGTATGTATACAGTACAACAAAGAATGTTTATGTACGATGTGCTTTCATCATCTTGTAGGGAAGTTGTAAGGCAATTTTATACTTAATTTCACGGCGTGCGCGTTCCGAGTAGAGAGACCGTTCGTTTGCTTGGGAGAGGGGAACAAATTGTGATGGGAAAAGAAAGGTAAAAAGGCATGTGCTTAGTAAGAGAAATTAGACGAATCCGAGAAAGCTTAGAACGGTCACCTCGAAAATCTCTTACGCACCTTGATCAATGAAACTGTCATTTCAAAATCTTCAGCATGGAAAGCAAGAAGCTTTTAAGACTTAAACCATACAAGGTTACAGTTGTCCAGGAATTGCTACCGCGTGATCACCAGAGTCGGAGAAATTTCTGCAGCTGGATTTTGATGAAGGTTAATGATAGAACATTCTATGCATGATGTGATTTGACGTCCACGCATGTGTGACCAGTAGACGGGCCGTGTGACTGCCAGCAGTCAGCAGACAGGTCGGGCGCCAGCCATCCAAGTTTTGTACCATACGTACTGTACTATCTTTCGCAAAATTAAATGCCCAACTTCAGTGAGACCTACGCGAAGGGTCACCTAATTCTCAGGCGTACTTGCATGATGGTATGAGAGGTAAATTAGTCATATGCTTCCCTTGCTGTTTTCAGAAGACATGGTAGCCATGGGCTCACCTCGCAGCTTTTAAACTCATTATTTCAGCAACCCTTCTACATTAACGGGCAAACATTGCAAATTCAACGTCAGTGCACCTGTAGAAAATATGATCTTATTGTGTTTCTACTAAGTTGTGGACTAGAACTAAAAATGAGTTGTTGGGTGCTAGGTTTACAGACGTAAGCTTAATCTGTAAAATATAGTGCGTGTGTTCACTATAGTGGAACTGACTAAGGCATGTTCGTTGAAATCAACAGTGATTGGCTAACATTAGTTCGCATCCCATTTAGGGCTTACCTTTTTATTTCCCTTTTTCCTTTATCTTTCTTACCGGGAACATCACTATTTATATAACCAGTGCGAAATGTAAAATTGTACAAACTAATGGACTATATTTCTGATAAAGCCTCTGCTTTAGGTATTTTATTCCGCATAGCATTATAACTGTCTTCTCTGTCTTATGAATGCTGCAGTACAGTTGCAATTTTACAACTGAATGCTTTGCAAGATATTCCTTGCAATTGCTGAAAAAAGCAGGGAACACGCCTACCTCAATTGTCAATCATTCCTCCCGAAATTAATATTTCCCTTTAAGTATTCGCATTCAAAAGCATCTCAATAAATTTCGTAAATATTACCATATTAAAGTATATAAGCCTTCAAGAGTATAAAATACGGTTTTGATGGTTATAAAATTGCATTGTTACAAGGTCTGAATACCAGTGAAGAATGCAATTAGTGATACATTAAATGGAACAGAATGCAGTTGTAGATTACTTCAGTACAAGCAACCTGTGTGCCTAGCAAGGTTGCCATGTCCTTTATTTCCAAGCACTACACAATGCCATGTCTATCAACACAACTCAATTTCTAGCAGTGTGTTTTCATCCGCTTCTCCATTCCTGATAAAAAAAGCTGTAAAGAATTAAACACGTTTGTTAATTTCGTATTTCAAAAAATAAACCTACAATAGTCGAGGATCGAACCCCCGGCATCTAGCAGTTCTGAATTCCACACTCAGCCACTCAACGCTCTCGGCTATTCTGCACCTGGTCATTTGGGTTGTATCATATGGTATTAAGCTTGTTGTCACTATCTTGGCGGTTAATTTCACTGTAAGGCGTAAAGTTCGTTACCACCTTGAGAACTGGTTTAAGAGTTGCTCTTTTGTTCTATGTATTAGTTTACATTTATTTAGAGAAATAAAAAGGGGAATATTTCTATAACAAGCATGGGTATCGCAGTGTTCAGTGTGGAGTTTAAGTTCGTTTAGTTTATTTTTATTAATGACAGAAAATGATAATGTAATGAAATCGCTAATATCAATAATTTATATGTATTACCTACTCAGAATATACGCCTATCTTCATGGATAGGAACGTCGTTAAGAAGTTACCTACCTTCAAGAACGCTTTTAAAAAGCATCACTTTTGAAATATTTATTTTATTGAATATTTCTGGCACTTAAGGTGCTTTTAATGTAAGTGTGTCGATCTTAATTTTGGCCTTATGTGCAAACAAAGTAATTATCACGGCACAAAGTTTTATTTTTTAACGGCCTCTAAACAAGGAGTACCTGTAATCGACTTGATTTCATTTACACACAGAAAATGTGGAATTGTTTCATATTTCAAGTTCAGGTTTTTAATCATCACACTTTGAAAGATTATTTTCATTAAATTTCCTTAATGTTAGAAGACATTGTCTTAACAGAATTGCTCTGCTATTTTTCACACGAACCTTGAAGTGGAGGCCAGCTACAGAAATGACCTACCTTATCTCATTGGTGTAATGATCATGATTCATCACTCTCATTTACAGAACACGTGTTCAAAACTAATATATACTCTTAATTTTTTGCCTTAACACTCCGATTAGATATAATAAAACTAATGATTTTCTGTTTTTATGATAACTTATACGAAGTAACCACTCATATCTAAAGATGAATACCTCATTAAGAGTGTTCAAATTAAATAAATAAATTGAGATACGATTGAAACCCTGACAGGAAGACAAACTTACGGATTCCTTGCAAACAAGATTCGATTTTAATCTCCCGCTTACAAAGTAGGCATCTACTGCTACACAAGGTGGAGGATTTGACCACTAAGTTAATGTTATAGAACTATAATACCTATCAGATAATATCACATTTTACGCTTGTAACATCACTTCTGCCTATAAATATTCACGTATTCAGTATTCAATCCTCCTCATGTATGAGCGTGAATATGTTGGACATTATTTCGAATTGATGATATTTCTAAGAACAAGAACGGGAACGTGCAATTACTATTATATATTTTTATCTTTATTTGCCTGTCGTTAATGAAAACAATTTGAAAAACTGAAGCTCCACACCAAACACTGCGATACTCGTACTTGTCATAGAAATATTCTCTTCTCTTATTCCTCTAAATAAATGTAAACGAATATCTTTAAAAAAAAAAAAAAAAAAAAAAAAAAAAAAAAAAAAAAAAAAAAAAAAAAAAAGGAAAGAAAAAGAAGAGCAAATTTTAAACCAATGCCTAAGGTGCTACGAACTCTCCGCCTGGTAGTGGACTTCGCCGCCAAGTTAATGACAACAAGCCTAATATCATATGAAACAGCGCGAATGCCTAAGTGAAGAACAGCCGAGAGCGCTGAGTGTAGAATTCAGAAGTGCTAACTGCCGAGGATTGGGTCTTCGCCTTTCGTATGTTTATTTTCTAAAACACGAAATTAACAAACGTGCTTAATTCTATACGGCTATTTATCAGGAACGGAGAATCGGATGAAGGCACACTGCTAGAAATTAAGTTGAATTGATGGGGAAATGGCAACATTGTGTAGTGCTTGGAAGTAAACGACATGGCAACCTTGGTAGGTGCAAAGGTTGCTTCACACTGAAGTATCTACAACTGCATTTTGTTCTGTTTAATATAACATTAATTATATTGTTCACTGGCATACAGATCTTGTAACAACGCATTTTTATAACATTAACAGTATTTTACACTGTTAAGCGCTTATATATTTTAACATGATAATCTCTATGAAATTTATTGAGATGCTTTTCACTGCGAATATTTAAAGGGAAATATTAATTTCAGGAGGAATGATTGGCAATTCAGGTAGGCGTGTTCCCTGCTTTATTTTCAGTAATTGAAATTAATATCTTATAAAGCATTCAGTTGTAAAATTGCAATCGTACTGCAGCATTCATAAGACGGCGGGAAAAGTTACAACGCTACGCGGAATAAAAATAGCTAAAGGAGGAGCTTTATCAGAAATATATTCCATTAGTTTGTATAATTTTATACTTCTTACGGCTTATACCAGGTGAGTCAGCCGCGCCATATTTTTTGGAAGGTAGGCCACCCATCTAACGGCATGTGCGCCTTAGTCCAGTTTTGCACTTACTAAAATGTATTGCTTCACATTTTTAAAGAGAGGAATGCGCAAAATTGAGAGCAACAGCGGTTTAAAGGACAGAACGTAGTCCTCGCTAAAGTACACCTCAAAAACATACGACTCGTTTACTGAGAGTGAATTCCGGTTTCCGGCCGATTTTACAAACTTTTTATTAGAGTATACATTGCAACGTAATTCAGTAAACGCCTCGGAAAAAATGTACCTATCATATGGGTACATTAACTACGTCAGCTAAAAAGAAAATGGTGGATTCTTGTGCTTTGAGCAGGGGTTGGCTGCCAAAAATTACGAAAAATTTAGAGACACGCCCCATCCATCATGGACCCGTACAGTCAAAACGGACATATTATTAAACAACAGTTTATTTACATTTTTGCATGAACTACGCCTCGTGCATCTCAATTAATATGCATAACAGCGGTTGCCATTTAAGTAATAATACTAAAACGTCCAGTAAATTATTAAAACTGTCTTAAAAGGCTAAACCTAGCAAGAAAACTCGTGAGGTGGCAATGGCATAGCGCCAGGCATACGAGTCCTAGTACTGCACGCGGTACGTGCTTTCAGTCATGTCTCGGAATAGCTGAATAGGATTGTGACGGGTCCTCTGCGCTAAGCCCCAATGACACAGTTTCGGATATCAGTATTGTAAATATATTTTTTTTATGTTCATCAAAACTTGGAAACCGAATTCACAATAATCTAATTATAAAGTCCCTGAGGGTTTAGGATATTTTAATTTAAATCGTTTTTGGTTGTTTGCATGTTTAATTGAACAGGTATAATGACTTCTGCCCCACTGGACTGGCATGATGTGTTGTGAATGCCGACACCTGCGTTCTCCAAACGTATGCTGTCGCACGATATTTTGTGCCAGTCTTTCATTATATATTCGACAGACGAGTACGTAGATATGCTTTTGATCTACGGAGAAGCAAGAACAAATACACCGGTGGCTCAGCATCTATATCGGGAGAGATATTCGAATAGACGGCAACCAACAGCAAACACCTTCCGGAAAGTTGAAAGGCGGCTGCGTGTAACAGCATCACTTGCAAGAATGCCTCCTCATAGACACGCACCAGCAATAGCGGGTGTTAATGCAGAAGCAGTTTTGAACGCCACCCAGAACAATCCGCATACTAGTACACGGGCAGTTGCTTAGGAGGTGAACATCTGTCTTTTGTAGTGCGAATATTGACACTAATAATTTCCATCCTTATCGTTTGCACCTACACCAAGCACTCCACAGGAGAGATGTCTTAGCTCGAGTGATCTTTTGTGAATGGTTGCTGGAGCGAGTAGCAAGTGATGTGGGATTCGCACCCAGGATATTGTTTTCTGACGAATCAAGATTCCACAACAATGGAACTGAAAATCGTCACAATATGCGCTATTGGAGTGTTGATAATCCTCATTGGGTAAGGGAGGCAGCATTCCAAGAGCAGTGGGGTGTAAATGTCTGGTGTGGAATCTTGGAAGACCACATTGTTGAACTATTATTCTTCGAGGGGAACCTAATAGGAATCTACCTGGAATTCCTCCTTAGCTCACACCTTATTATTAGGGAATGAGCCACTGCAGGAGCGAATGACGAAGTGGTTTCAATACGATGGCGCTCCTCCGTATCGGTCGAGGATCGTCTGCAATCATTTGAATGCTGCACATCCTGACCATTGGATAGGAAGACAAGGACCAGTCTCCTGGCCTGCCAGGTCACGTGATATGACACCCCTTGACTTCTTTCTCTGGTGTTATTTAAAAGAACGCATTTATGCAGAGGAGCTGGACAATCCAGAAACCCTTCTTACAGTGACTTGTAGATTTGATCAACTCGCCATGCTACACTGAGTGAGGGGTTCCATCTAACAGCGTGCCCAGGCATGCATTACCCAGAAAGGTCATCAGTTTGAGCACTTGCTTCGTTAGAGGAGTAGTGTTCCAGGAATGGAAAAAGGGTCATTCCAGCGCCGTAAAACATATCACTATGAAACATTTTTAATAGCAAAATAAGTCATTGTCTGCAAAATTGTTTTTAACTTCCATGTTAAACTCTGACAATGTAATTTCCTTGCTTTCTGCGTTCAAAAGTGTGTAAAGATCCTTATTTCAATTGCACCTACCTATAGGTGTGTTTAAACAACTACACAATTGTAGTTCACCAATAAAGAAACATCAAATAATGCCATAAAATATAAATAAAACAATAAAAATGAATATAATAACAGTTTTCAGAATAATAATTTGTGATTCTAAAAGAGTCTTCCGGGGTGATTTGCCGTGGTCTGCTGGAGTAACTTGGTCCAGACGTTTCCTCCACTACTGCGGTGGACATCATCGGTGGCGTGGTCAAGTCTTCTTGGTGAAGGTACAGTTGCGCCTGAGGCGTTGACTGTCTGGGATGCGGAATTTATACACGAAGGGGTCTTCTCTGATTGGCTCGGGGCTCGCTGAGGCGGTGCGGTTGGTGGGAGGGGGCTAGCTTCATCTCGCGCGCTACTAGATTCTGATTGGTTTCTGTTGCTTGACTGTCTGTGTTGTTTAATGTTATCGATGACGGGGTACCTAGTTTTGTTGAACTTAAGGGCTTCCTCTTTCCTATTGAAGTTATTGGCATGTTTATAAATTTCTATGGCTTCGCGCTGTAGTCGAGCATGGTAGTGTGAGATGTTAGATAGAACGCTAGTGTCCTGAAACTTGATGACATGCTCCCCCTCCGCTTCTATAGCATGTTCAGCGACCGCTGACTTTTCAAATTGTCCAAGACGGCAGCATCTCTTGTGTTCGTTTAGTCTGGTGTTGATACTACGTAGCGTCGTACCAATATATACCGCACCACACGAGCAGGGGATCCGGTATACGCCAGCCGAGGAGAGAGGGTCCCTCGGGCCCTTGGCTGAGCGTAGTAAACTGTTGAGCTCTCTTTCTTGTAGGCTTGAAAACCGTCTTGATATTATGGCGTAGCAGGAGGCGTTCAATCCTGTCGGTGACGTTTTGAACTTAAGGAAGGAATACCGTGCCTTTGCTCCTAGGTGGGGTCAGCTTAGTAGAGATCGGCTGCCGTCTGGGTGGTCCCAAGGCTCTCTTTATTTATTGTGTAGAATAGCCATTGGCTTGTGAGGCTTGTTCCAGATGGTGCAGCTCTTGTGGTAGCAGATGAGGCTCGCAAATACGGGAAGCGCGGTGTAGGAGAGTTTGAATCATAGCCCGTTTGTGTCTCGCATGGTGGTTGGAGGTTTTGTTGAGATAACAGTCTGTGTGAGTAGGCTTGCGGTATATCGTGTGTCCAAGTTTGCCGTTGTCGTTCCTGCTGACCAGCACGTCCAGGAAGGCGAGCTGACCGTCTTTTTCTTTTTTCATGGTGAACTGGATGCGCGGATTGAGGCTGTTGAGGTGTTGAAGAAAACCCAGCAGAGGCTGCTCGCCGTGACTCCATATGACGAAAGTGTCATCTACATAGCGGAGCCAGGCAGACGGCATGTGAGATGCGATGTTAAGAGCTGTAGCTTCAAAGGATTCCATCAAAAAGTTGGCTACTACTGGACTGAGTGGGCTGCCCATGGCCACACCATCGATTTGTTCGTAGTAAGAATTATTCCACTGGAAGTAGGTGGTGGTAAGAACGTGATGAAAGAGAGCTGCAATGTCGTCAGGAAAAATCTGCTTCAGTTGAGTGATGGCGTCGTTGACGGGGACCACGGTAAAGAGAGAGACAACATCAAAGCTGACGAGTATGTCTTGAGGCTGCAAAGTGAGATTTTGGAGTTTCTGGATGAAATGTGAAGAGTCGTTTATGTAGGTATCAGTGTTGCCTACATGCGGTTGCAGCAGATTGGCTAGATATTCCTTAGACTGAAACGACACTTTTTAACCGCTGCAGCACACCGCATCTACAATCGCTCTGAGCGTGCGCTGCTCTGAGAACGCATTCACCAAACCCGTCGAGAACTCGCCGCCAACAACCATGAGTTACTAACCTTGCACCTCAAGCTGAGCAACTCGCTCCAAAGACATGATTGGGACCGCGCTGGTAGGATCACGTACAGCTCCATGATCGTTAACCAGAATAACACCACTACACGTCACGAGAAGAAATTTGAGCGACTTACATCCACTACCAAACTGCCTACTACCTTGGATATCAGTCGGACGGTGGTAAATCTGTCAGACCACCAATTATCACCTGAGGAGACTTCACTGCTTGCCAAAGGTGGCAATTACGCAGTTACCACATCTTCTCTACCAGCCGAGGATATCATCTCCAATATTGAATCTGGTATCCGCACACTTCCCACATCTGCAGCCGAAGAGATCCGCCGTGAAACTGCCAGGATTCTTCAACGCACCAAGGTTCCACCCAGCAACCTCTCAAAACAGGAAAAAACAGCTATAAAAAACCTGAACGCCAACACAGACATCATCATCTGTTCAGCAAATAAAGGAAATGCTACCGTCATCCTCAACCAGCGGGACTATGTGCAAAAAATCAAGGATCTTCTGAAACCAGGTACATACCGCGAGATACAACGTGATCCAACAGCACACATAGTACGTAATACCAACCTTCCGATCAAGAAGTCATCTCTACCAGAGGAAGACAAGCGACGCATCACAAAATCCGAAGCCCTGCCTCCCAGACTGTACGGCCTACCTAAGATCAAGCCGGATGTACCACTCAGACCTTTTGTCAGCGCTATTGGATCTCCTACATATAGCATCGCGAAATATCTAGCCAATCTGCTCCAACCGCATGTAGGCAACACTGATACCTACATAAAGGACTCTTCACATTTCATCCAGAAACTCCAAAATCTCACTTTGCAGCCTCAAGACATACTCGTCAGCTTTGATGTTGTCTCTCTCTTTACCATGGTCTCCGTCAACGACGCCATTACTCAACTGAAGCAGATTTTTCCTGACGACATTGCAGCTCTCTTTCATCACGTTCTTACCACCACCTACTTCCAGTGGAATCATTCTTACTACGAACAAATCGATGGCGTGGCAATGGGCAGCCCACTCAGTCCAGTAGTAGCCAACTTCTTTATGGAATCCTTTGAAGCTACAGCTCTTAACACCGCATCTCACATGCCGTCTGCCTGGTTCCGCTATGTAGATGACACTTTCGTCATATGGAGTCACGGCGAGCAGCCTCTGCTGGGTTTTCTTCAACACCTCAACAGCCTCAATCCGCGCATCCAGTTCACTATGGAAAAAGAAAAAGACGGCCAGCTCGCCTTCCTGGACGTGCTGGTCAGCAGGAACGACAACGGCAAACTTGGACACACGGTATACCGCAAGCCTACTCACACAGACCGTTATCTCAACAAAACCTCCAACCACAATGCGAGACACAAACGGGCTATGATTCAAACTCTCCTACACCGCGCTTCCCGTATTTGCGAGCCTCATCTGCTACCACAAGAGCTGCACCATCTGGAACAAGTTTTACAAGCCAATGGCTATTCTACACAAGAAATAAAGGGAGCCTTCCGACCACCCAGACGGCAGCCGATCTCTGCTAAGCTGACCCCACCTAGGAGCAAAGGCACGGTATTCCTTCCTTAAGTTCAAAACGTCACCGACAGGATTGAACGCCTCCTGCTACGCCATAATATCAAGACGGTTTTCAAGCCTACAAGAGAGCTCAACAGTTTACTACGCTCAGCCAGGGACCCGAGGGATGTATGTATGTTTGTAGTGTTTAACGCCCGCTTTTACTACTACGGCACCGCAGGCGGATCCGAGGGACCCCCTCTCCTCGGCTGGCGTATACCGGATCCCCTGCTCGTGTGGTGCGGTATATATTGGTACGACGCTACGTAGTATCAACACCAGACTAAACGAACACAAGAGATGCTGCCGTCTTGGACAATTTGAAAAGTCAGCGGTCGCTGAACATGCTATAGAAGCGGAGGGGGAGCTTGTCATCAAGTTTCAGGACACTAGCATTCTGTCTAACATCTCACACTACCATGCTCGACTACAGCGCGAAGCCATAGAAATTTATAAACATGCCAATAACTTCAACAGGAAAGAGGAAGCCCTTAAGTTCAACAAAACTTGGTACCCCGTCATCGATAACATTAAACAACACAGACAGTCAAGCAACACAAACCAATCAGAATCTAGTAGCGCGCGAGATGAAGCTAGCCCCCTCCCACCAACCGCACCGCCTCAGCGAGCCCCGAGCCAATCAGAGAAGACCCCTTCGTGTATAAATTCCGCATCCCAGACAGTCAACGCCTCAGGCCGCGATAGACCGCAGACTGCAAAACGCGCTAACAGTCCTAGAACTATGGCTGAAAAAATGGAGAATAAAAGTAAACACAGCCAAATCACAAGTCATACTCTTCACCAAAAACACTCCCACGCAAACAAAGCGCCAAATGTCACGCTATTCGGAGAAATAATAATCTGGAAAAATACAGCAAAGTACCTCGGAGTTACGCTGGACTCCAAGCTCACATTCAACGAACACACCACCAACGTGACGAGAAAAGCAAACCAGCAACTTGGTGCAATATATCCCATTCTAAACCGAAAAAGTGCACTAAGCAAGCAAATGGGGCTGACCCTATACAAGAGGCTAATTAGGCCAGTCATGACCTACGCAGCACCCGCATGGGGTCACTGCGCTAAGACTCATGTCAAGAAATTGCAACTAATGCAAAACAGAGTTCTAAGAATAATTACAAAAATGCCCAGGTCGGCCCCATTGGACATACTCCATGAGGACATGAAAATGCACACTTTAGAGCAGTTTATTAAAAAGCTCGCAGCAAACATGTACAAGCAAGCAAAACCAAGTCACAACGAGGCCATAAGCACACTAGGCAATTACGATCACTCCGCAGATAAACATAAAAGACCACTAACGCTGTTTGACAGGACCATCCCCCTGAACAGGCACAGTACAGACGACGACGAAGCCATCAGACAGTACCTTAATAACTTAGTCCCACCATAGTTGCCCGCAAGTACCGGGAAGGATGACTTCCCCTCCCTGGGCGGACCGGGGAGTCTCGGGTGCCCCCCAACACCATGATGACCTGGCAAAATAGGACTTGAACGGAATAATTAGCTTAGACAAAAAATAATAATAATATATATATATATACATGTTAAACATATAAAATACATATAAACAGATATATTCTGTAGCACGTAGACAACCCCCCTCCCTATGTATATGTTGTCCCCACTTGTTTGTTACAGGACCAGCAGCGACCAGCTGTAGCATTGCCAGAACTTAGAAATAAGCATTAACATATGATTTGTACAAAGTGTAAATATGAATAAATATACATTGTGTCCCAACCAATCTCCCTCTGTACATGCTCCCCCCACCCCAGACACTGTGTTTCAGGACAAACAGCGACCAGCTGAGGAATCACGAAGTCAACTCCCACTCCAGCTGAAGCCACAAGACTCAGATAAGTACCCACAATAACATATAAGCATGGCACCTCAAAACCGCTCCTTCTGCATGAGCATGAAGTACCACCACTAACAATAGGTCCCTGATCTGGGCACCGGTCAAGATCAGTACCTAATCCCCACTCTACCTGCATACTCTCTTGGATGCAGGTGCCTATTAAGAAATCACCCACTAACATTCGGTTTGCTTCGGCGGTACCGGACACCACTTACCACTTTTCCTACCCTTCACTGTAGCGTAGCTAGTGCATGGTAGAGGAGGCGATGTAGATCCCTTTCGGATGATCTTCACCTGGGCTGGCGGAGGAGGGGCCAGTCCAAATTTTTTTTTAATAAAAAAAAATAAAGTCAACGCCTCAGACGCAACTGTACCTTCACCAAGAAGACTTCGACCACGCCACCGATGATGTCCACCACAGTAGTGGACGAAACGTCTGGACCAAGTTACTCCAGCAGACCACGGCAAATCAGCCCGGAAGACTCTTTTAGAATTTCGAACACCGGCCGTGAAAGCCTACGCCTACTCAATAATTTGTGAGTTGTGAGGTTTGCACGGTAAAAACATAAGTATGTGGAGGTGATTCGAACCACCTTCACAGGAGACAGGTTACTTCGGAGTTTTGCGCTCTTTCCAACTGAGCTACCTAGTAACGTGTAAGATAAACATTCCGTTTAAGATGTAATATTCGCTGATTCCAGTGAACATTTGCAGAAGTGCAAACGTCAGCTAAGTACGAATATATTGAAAGGCGATGTGATAACATCTATATTAGCACTAATTTCATCCAGTGTTTAACATCCATGTTAAATACGCGGGTACAACCTAGTAATGGGATCGACGTTTTCATGTTGAAGTATAAAATGCGGATTGCATAAAACTCGAGAATAAGGGGCAGCTGACTCACCTGGTACAAATGATGATGTTCCCGTAAAATAAAGTAAAGAAAAATGAATGTAAAGAAAAATGAAAAATGAAAATAAAGAAGGAACGTTAATGGGATTCGAACTAATGTTAGCCCACCACTATCAACTTGAACGAACACGCCCTAGCCATTTCTGCTCTAGCGAACACACGAGCTGCGTCTCAAGCCTAGCATCCAACACTGGAATCATTTTTAGTTATAGTTCACAACGTAATAGAAACACAATAAGAACATATTCTCCTCAGGTCAACTGAAGTTGAATATGCAATGTTTGCCCGTTGACGTAGAAGGATTGTTGAAATATTGCGTTTAAAAACTGCGAGGTGAGCCCATGGCTGCCATGCCCTCTGAACAACAATTATGACTAATTTAATTCTCATACCATTTATGAAAGTACGCCTGAGAATTAGGTGACCCTTCGCGCAGGACTCACCGAAATGGGTATTTACTTTTGTGATTCTTTTTGTAGTGTTTAACGCCCGCTTTTACTACATACGGCACCGCAGGTGGTGACAATGATGATACATGGAATTAAGATGGAGCACTGGTGCAATGAGATGGCGGGGGAAACAGGAAAACCCGGGGAAAACCCGCCCCAGCGCCGCTCCGTCCACCACCAACCCCACATTTGGCTGCCTGGGATCGAACCCGTGTCGCTTTGGTGAGAAGCGATCGGTCTAACCGCTCGGCTACGGCGCGGTCGTACTTTTGTGAAAGATAGTACCTTTCTAGAGCATAGATGTAACTGCTAAAAAGTGTAGTGATGTAAACAAATTAATGTTAAATGAAAGCAGGAGGTCATAAAATGGCAGGTTTATCATCATCATCATCATCATCATCATCATCATCATTATTATGATTATTATTATTATTGTTGTTATTATTATTATTATTATTATTATTATTATTATTATTATTATTATTATTATTATTATTATTATTATTATTATTATTATTATTATTATTATTATTATTATTATTATTATTATTATTATTATTATTATTATTATTATTATTATTATTATTATTATTATTATTATTATTATTATTATTATTATTATTATTATTATTATTATTATTATTATTATTATTATTATTATTATTATTATTATTATTATTATTATTATTATTATTATTATTATTATTATTATTATTATTATTATTATTATTATTATTATTATTATTATTATTATTATTATTATTATTATTATTATTATTATTATTATTATTATTATTATTATTATTATTATTATTATTATTATTATTATTATTATTATTATTATAAATGACTGCAACAGTGCCGTAAAGTAAATTTCCCTGAAGTGGAGCGATACATTAGAGGGTTGCGGGTTTTCGAGGGCACATTATGGGCGGTGAAAAAAGGTCAAAGGCGGAGATAGGTCCATCCAACATGTATTATTGTTTGCACTGCAATTGGGCAAATGACATGCTAATGCGTTACTTATATGCAGATTTAAAGAAGAAACATTACTATGGGGAGACCGAGAGCGAGAGCCAGAGCGAGAAACGAAGAGAGCGATATCTCAAGTGACTTAAATGATAAAGCAAACACAGCCCTGTTGGCCTGATTATTATAATGTAGGTGTTTAAGTTAGGTACTAATGAAGGGAAATTCTCATGGTGCACAGGGCCCTAAACAAAAAATCTGATGTGTTGCACTCACATGACTTTCTCTCCTCTTGTACTAGCCATTCTTACAAAGTTTTATTCCTATATCTTCTTCGTGTTAGTTGAGATAAACATTTGTACAAATTATCTTATTGCTTATTTCCTTGTAGGTGCAAGGAGAATATGGGAATACAGCAGACTTTGAGAGATAGTCAAATATTTAAAGCTTTGAGATCCCATTCTCTTTGCACGCTTAACATAAAAAAAAAAAAATGAACAACGATATTCCATTTCACAAAAGTTTTGTTTTCCGAAACTGACACAAATAACGAGGAATATCTCCGAAATGGTTCATTCTACAAAAAAATTTACTGGGCATAAATTGTGTGTTTTAGCGATATCTACATTTATTGTACAGTAAGATTTTGCCTGTCTCTTACGATTTACCAGTTATTCAAAAGTCATCCAGACTAAACAGGACTAGATAGGCTATAGCAGAAAATTCAAAATATACATTTCATTTGTCATACAAATATCTCAAATATATGGCTTTGAGATCCCATTCTCTTTGCACGCTTAACATAAAAAAATGAACAACGATGTTCCATTTCACGAAAACTTTTAGTTTTTCGAAAATGACATAAATAACAAGCAATATCTCTGAAATGCTTCACTCTACAAAAATTATTTCGACATAAATTTATGTTTTAGCGAGATATACATTTTGGTACAGTAAGATTTTGTCTATCTCTTACGGTTTACGAGGTATTCAAAAGTCATTCAGAGTAAACAGGTCTACATAGCCTATAGCCAGAGAATTCAAGATATAAATTTCATTTGTCATAAAAATATCTTAAACATGACATTTTAATCAAAATCGTTAGAGCCGTTTTCAAGAAAATCAAAATTTTCGAAACATTTTCCACGTAAAGGGTAGTTTAGTGTGGTGCTATTTTCTTCAAAATCTTCCTGTTGCATCCTTGAAAGACGTTAAACTTAAATACCAACTTTTATTTTTAACCGACTTTTCGTTTTTGAGCTATGAAGTCAACAGGTTGACAGACACACAGGTACAAACACACACACACACACACACACACACACTCACTCACAGAGGCGCGCGCGCGGACCTTTTTCTAAAACTGCCTTTTTGGATTCAGGGGGTCTCAAAACATATATTTCCAGTGGAATCTCGACATCGAATTTTTGGGTGTAATACAATATTTCCTCTACTTACCAGTAGAGAAAGTAAAAAGTACCTCAAAGCCGATTGGAGACATAAGCATATTTGTGTTCCTAGTAAGCATAAAACATTGTTATGCCAAAAGAAAATGTACGTAACGTAATCACAATCACGTAGTTATAATACCAACGCATGAGTTTCTATTTCATTCCGCCACTGCACGCTTTGAAACTTACCTTTTTTGTAAAGACGTATGTATTGTAAACAAACACAACTGGAAAAGGTGATGAGGTAAGTGGATATGGTAAATGCTGGATTGCATTCCTATCATCTCTCTTCGCCATTCCTGATCTATGTAATTTTGGTCCTTAGTTTGGGGACAGTTTGTATAGCACCTAATTATGCTAAATACTGAGTTCACTTCTCTATGTCGTGGTTCATATTGTTAGGCAGAATACGCCGTTTATTCTGTAGAAACATGCACATTTTGTTTACATTTTTATAACTTATAACTAAGAAAAGAAATGTGTACTAAAATAAGAGATCCGTTTAAATTGTGTTGTGGAACAAATAAAATGACGTGTTCTTAAACTGTAATTCTTTGGGAAGCTTTCTTCTCTTTTTTTCATAAATTGATGTAAATTTAGTTAGTCTGTTTTGGTGCTACAACCTTAAATTAAAGGAATATAATTACAAAAAGACCTTTCCCGTCATTTCACTAATACACATAAAAAATACAAAATATACTTAAGAGTCACAATAACTAAACAGTGATAATCTTACTTCGAGTGTGAGATGATCTCTAATATTAAGATGAAGAGTGAGCACAGATAACCGCCAATCATGAGCCACATCGCGAAGCACACTGTGTTCATTGTAACTGGACGTATCTCGTCACCAATGTCGCACTGGGGCTTACGTGATCGCCAGTGCTTGTTGCGGTAGTCGACTAGACCACTCTCAATCATCTTACGGTACCTAGAAAGAGAATATGTTTTATTTTCTCTCCAGGACAATATGAGATACTTTCCAAAAGGCATTGTTAATACACCCTAAAAAAGTTAATTTATCTACAACTTAAGCCAAATTATATCCATTTATATTATAGGCACAGGCTATTTTGTAAAAGAAATAATGAAGCTTCCATCACCTACACGATAACTGTATCAGGCGATCAGCAGTGCCATTCCTAAAAAATCTGACGTGCAATCACATGATTTTCTCTACTCACCCTTCTATACACTATTCTTAAAAACGCTTATTCTACTATCTGTTTCACGTTAATGGATAAACATTTGTGGAAATTGTTTAATCACACATTTCCTTGTAGCCACAACTGCTCCTGCCAGAGGCTGAAAAAGGATTGGGTTTCAAAAGACGTTTTATTATCGGTAGGAAAGCATGATGAGTATACACTAAAAACTCATGTATAATATCTTATCTATGAAGTGCGGCAATTACACATTCAAATTTAAACTAAAGATAAAGCCATTGAACAGCTAGACCACGTGTAGTACAACCACCGACTGAAGATTAGGTAGTAAGGCCATCATTTGTACGCTTGAAATTATTTGACCATAGTGCCGAATGCAATTGCTATATTATCAGAACACAATCTAAATATGTTCAAACATAGTGACGACCGTGTGACATGCGGTGAATGCTTTTACTACAAGAGATTTGATGTCTCGCATTGGACTATCCAGTGAATAAACCGTCTGAAAGAAGAGCTCAAGTAGGGCGTGTTTCATTACGCCACCACGTCGCAGAACAAAGTGAACAGTGGAACTAGTTCACATTAGGGAGGATACATAGTGAACTAAGCGAACTCTCGGCGAAAGTTAAACTTAACCATTAAGTGACAATGAAAATTGAACCAAGTGAAAGTTTGAAAAACTGGACGAAGTTGAGTTTGTTCACGAGAACGGAAACATTTAAGGGCATCCTTCCAATTTGAGGGAATGTGACACCAAATGCCCTTGTACCTTTTGATTTCCCCGCTCTCCCTCACTGGAAGAAGACAAATCTCATATGTGACAAAGAACCCCTTCTCTATAGTCACTATAACACAACCGTTTGAACTGATCAAGCCAACTTCTCTGGAAGTACCTTTCTTTTAGTACTGAAAACTACGTATACATAGCCTATGTATACAATATAGATTCAGAGGAGCGAGAAAGAGAGTAAGCTTGGATATGTGCCCCTTGTGTGGGGAAGAGGATAATTATTTTCACTGTATAATAGAATGTGAAGAAACAAGGTTGTGGAGGGAACAGTTTTTGCCAAAGAAATGGGGGAGGAATAATAACAAGGTTAATCAAATTAAGATAATGAAGTTAAAAAAGGAAGACGATATAAAGCTATTAGGTGAATTTATGGCAAGAATAAGGGGAAAATGGTATAGGAAACTAAATACAAATAATGTGGACCAGAGTGGGCCCAATCATACATAAATAATCACTAGTTAAAGTGTATGGTGGGCCAAAGAATAAAATTAGCACCTCACACAATGTAGGAAAAATATTGTAAAGTTGAAAGAAGGGTATTGTAGATATAATTTTTGTATTTATTTTGTCGGTTGGTTTAATTGTATTGTTTTTGAGCATAAATTCATTCATTCATGTATTCATTCATTCAGTACTGGAAAGACAGTTTTTATCTGGAGTGCAGGGTTCCGTCAATAACTTCACCAAAACCTCACGGTTTTTGTTGGTCTGCATTCGCGACGTATTCTTCCATGTACAATATGAGATGACAAGAAGGTTTACTTTGATTACCAACCACGACAAAAGTGATGGCATTTGTGATGGCTTGCTTTAATAGTATTTGAGGACTCATAAACAACCCGAGGCACTTAGTTTAGATTCCTCGATCTCCGAATTTTCTATTAACTTCCAATTTTTACAAAAATGTAGAATTTTTTAAAATTTGTTCTTACTACTTGCGAGTTCATTACGTAGCTGTACTGATCGCACAAAAATCTATACTGGACTTAGAAACATTTTCATATTAAATGAATGCCCTTACACACTGACAGAGACAGTGAATCACTCACATAACAACAAAAAACACTCATCATCTTTCACGACTTTTGCTATTCGTACAGCTGGATTCGCCGTCCTTGGCCCCTGGAGGAACTAAATGTAAAGCATGAAAGCGAGTCTTCTTTCCCAGACAAGTGACTGCAGAAATCATTTGAACTGCTGCAACTCAGATAACGTTTTTATTAGACCTTGATGAAAAATGTCCACACAATATACCTGCATAATTAACTGTGCAAATTTGTTCGTAGTAATACATGCATCACTGCAGATATCATAAATTTATTCATGTTTTTCAATACCAGATAGAATATCTTCTTCACTGGATACGTTCACAGATGATCAGTGCCATTGTCACTATCACTGCTATCTGCAACACCCTCGATTAAAAACTGTTCAATACCAGATAGAGTATCTTCTCCACTGGATACGTTCACAGATGATCAGTGCCATTGTCACTATCACTGCTATCTGCAACACCCTCGATTAAAAACTGTTCAATAACAGATAGAGTATCTTCTTCACTGGATACGTTCACAGATGATCAGTGCCATTGTCACTATCACTGCTATCTGCAACACCCTCGATTAAAAACTGTTCAATAACAGATAGAGTATCTTCTTCACTGGATACGTTCACAGATGATCAGTGCCATTGTCACTATCACTGCTATCTGCAACACCCTCGATTAAAAACTGTTCAATACCAGATAGAGTATCTTCTTCACTGGATACGTTCACAGATGATCAGTGCCATTGTCACTATCACTGCTATCTGCAACACCCTCGATTAAAAACTGTTCAATACCAGATAGAGTATCTTCTTCACTAGATACGTTCACAGTTGAACTATCAGTGCAACTGTCAATATCATGCTACCTGTAACACCCGCAATTAAGAACTGTTCAATTGTTTTCTCTAGTATAATGTTTTTATCCTAGTAGTGATCTTGTACTTGTTTTACGTGTCGGCAAACATTTTACCACTTTTCTACACCCATTTTTTCGAACCATGTGTAGGACAAACGCTAGTCATCCTTGAGTTTGAATGTAGTGTTATAGCTACCGACTCACCATAGAACATCTGCCCTAATATATCAATAGATTTTAGGTCTGGGTGATACGGTGACTGTCTTAATGCAGTATGGCGATTTTCTCCTAAATTCTGTCCGCTAAATACTTTACGTGTTTTGGTTTGTGCACTTTTATTAAGTCATAGAACTTGGATTTAGTCCTTTTTTCATCGTATGCTCTGCTTTTTATCTGAGAGCCATGTTTTCATGGCTCCTTCAAGGACTTTGAAGTTGGAGACTTTACCTCATGCATGTTATAAAATGGTACAGTATCAAACACAGCTACGGAGTTTGGGGCAGATTTTTAATGAATTTGTTTTTTAACCATATAGCGTAGTTGTTGATGTCCATTTCATTATGATAAGCTCCCGATTTCTGATTGTCATCGGTCCACCCTTTTGGGTTGATGTGTCTACTGTGTATGTGTCTCATCTGTGTAAATAGGTCTTCCCTCTGACTTATACTTTCTGATATTCTTCTCGTTTTGAACGAGTGCTTTTCTATCAGCAGTTGTCTTTATTTTGGTCTTTTCCATTTACAACCCAATTCTCTCACTACTCTGCTTAAGGATGACTTGCTGCCTTGGAGGTTAATGCCTTTTCTTAAAATAATATGTAATTTAGTAGCTGTAGGAGCACTGCTTACCTGGGCATACCATTTTCTATCGTGTACATAAAGCATGGATACCGGTTTTAGATAGACTTTCAGACACACACAACAATTGTAATAAAACCCCACCTACAACAGGCCAATCACTACCGTAGCCAGCGCAACAATGCCCCGCCCACCCCCATCCGTATAAATAATCTTAACGGGCGTTAACGGCCATTTCTTCCACTACTTGTCTGCTTCCACATTCAAACTCTGACCAGTGCAGACGGAGGATCCTGCTACCCTGATGATGCCAAACGCAGTAGGACTTGGCGAAACGTTGGTATCTACCATGCCTTCTAGACCACGGCCTACAAGCCCGGAAGAACTAAACATTTTGAATAATCTAAATAGGGAGTTTTCGCAACCTGATCAGAAATCTCCGTTAAACGTTATTCTGACGTCATTAATTCTAGGTTCAATCAGAAGCCAGCACGTTTAACCGCTGGAATGACGTAGCGCTTAACCGAGCGGCCAGGTGCGGTTATATGTGTACGAATAACGTGACCAATTACGGAAGCGCGTTAATCACCTACAGCTATTATATATAGCACAAGACTTCGATTTACAATAGGAGACATCAAACTGTAAGAAATGAACAGTGTTGTCAACACATGATTATTTTTTCCATCAGACCAACACCCAAATATCCGTCAAAATCCACATTTTCTTTCAAAAATAAAAATTATATTAAAACTTCTATTAAACTGACACCCGCTGCTTTAACTTCGTTTTCGCTCGGACAAACATTTAAAAATCGGCCGAACTCCGTAAAATACAAAAAGGAAAATATAACTACTTCATATCTTATCGTAACAAAAACAAATAAATTTAAACATACTTGCTCACTAGTGTTGATTGAAATAACAATTCATCCACATCGTCGTCGATTTGAAGTGTTGGGTTTTTCTACTTCTAGGCACGCAATCATCGTGCCAATTTTCATCAAAACATTTTCTGGTAGGACAATGACAGCACTTTTTCACACGCTTAAGTCCGGCCATTGGTTTTAAGTCTATTCCTGAGGGAAGTTTTCACATTACTTAACACATTATATGCGCTTTCGACCTCAGCATTTGACCAAGGTAAGACCAAAAGCATCATTGCATTGGCAATATCTGCACCGCACACTACTTTACCATTATTTTCTAATATGTCTTACAGACTACTTGCCCTTCCTTTCTGACATTTTTAATCGGGCAATTAAAAACAGAAGAAAAAGCACTATAAAGTAAGTAACATACAACGAGGCAGCACAATACTAGAACACCGAATTAGAACTGCATCCAAAATTCACTCTGATTCATAAACTGAAGCAAACTGCTTCGCCACGTCCAGTGCATGACATCATTATATACACCATAATAGTTATTTATATGCCAGAGCAATATAGGCAGTAATAATGTTTGTAGAGGCACGTATCTTATCTTTGCTCACAGGAGAAACTAGAGCCATATGCCACATGTTATGTTTGCGGAATTGTGCAGTCAACCGATATGTTTCTTACTATCAACTGTAAATAAAAGCAACTGCGTACATTCCTGAATAGCAAGTGAATCAAAGGCGTTCTTACCAATTCAATTTTCGCTTGTATCCTATGTATGCATGAGCTGATAAAGGAGGCTTCACCTCTAGGACTTGCACTCAAGGCCAGAGGCCTAGGCCCTAGAGCGATGTGGCGAGCTGCACAATGCTATGGGCACGGAATGCGGCCGCCAATAAACAATAGCTTGGGACCCTGAAGCACTAGTTCAATAAAGTGATACACAATGTTAATGTAAAGAAATTCCAAAACTTTTCATTTAAATAAATGCAATGCTTTCATTTTTTCTTATTACTGAGTTTCTATAGTACTGTGAGTAGGCAATCTGAAATAATTGAGCTCATGTCTAATGTACAAATTGTTACAAATGTGTTTAACTTTCCAGATAGATTGATAAATTGGTGACGTCATGCGAGTTAAACAATAGTGGTTCGGCTCTCCGGGATGGCTTCCCCTTGAAGTGGCTTAAATAAGGATTCGAGGTCCCAAGCTTTAAATAATTAAAAGTTGGTAAAAATGCAGAAGACGCCAGTTAAGGCCCCCCACATCTACGCCACTGTATTCTACTCACGCGAAAGTCACCATTTCCTTATGTGGAGAACCATAAGGCACTACTATGTAGCCCTTCTCGACGGGAAATATATTTATGGTTGTAAGGTCACATTTTTCATGGTCTGAGAATTCATCTTCTATTTTGTCATACAAATTGATAGGTTGAGTATGAAAGGCAAATCTTTCACACTGCATCTTTTTCAAACCCTCTTCTAACGAGTAGTATCCCTTATGAGGAGGCGCCATCTTCTTTTGATAGATCTTTTGGACGATTGGATCCGTCGATAACTGAAATAAAAGTAAAAGAAAAAAGTGTTACAATAATATATTGCCAAAAGAATACGTAAGTAGCTATACAGATAACAACTAACTACTTAGCAGTTCTTTTCAATAGAATGACTCCACAAAATATACGTTTCAGTGCTGTTATGATAGGCCGTTATTTTTCAGTGGGTAAGAACTGCACCTTCACAATCTTAAAAGCATTAAAAGGAATGTATGTAGGTTTCCACGGCCGATGTCCATAAGTTACAGCGAAACTTCGTCAGAGCTTACTCACACTCATTCACACACACACACACACACACACACACACACACACACACACACACACACACACACACACACACACACACACACACACACACACAAAAAACATATTGCTTCCTGAATGAAATATATACCTGTAAATATAGTGGTAAGGCTGTTTCAGTACTGTTATCGCTGCGTAGCCTAAATAAAAATTGCATCATACGTCATCAGTACACAACGCGCGCTGGAGGGAGCTTTGGGGATTATAAGGCAATTGTCGCCACATGTATGGTAGTGCGCTTTAATAATTCTTCTGGGTCATATTTGAAGTTAAAGAGAAGCATATTTTGTGGTGACACCTTTTGGGAACGATTGTATTACTGTGTTTGTGAGTGTGTGTGTGAGTGTGTGTGTGTGTGTGTGTGTGTGTGTGTGTGTGTGTGTGTGTGTGTGTGTGTAACGGAGGGGGGTGGAGGGGCAACTCGACCCACCGCGAGCCCGACATTAATATATTACGGGATATCACCCTCCAAAGGGGAAGGGATGAGGCGAAGTGAGACCGGAAGCTTGTCAGAGAGCGGAGCCAGCGAAGCCCAGATACGCATAGAAGTCCCTAACAGTTACAGATATTGACACCTGGCGCACAGTCGAAGTGTTTCCTCTACCCAGGGAGAGGGTGACGAGGCGACCCTTGCGGATCGGGCAGCAACCTCCAGGGAGGGCGAGGGAAGAGGTTCCAGTGTGCAAGCAACTATGCCATCTGTCCGCATTTGCAGCACGTACCACGCTACCAACCAAAGCTGAAATATGACAAGGGAGGGAAATGAGAAATGAAGGGAAAGGAAGCCGTGGGGAAGAGCACCCCAGCATTCGCCTAAGTGATATGGGGAAAGCATGGGAAAACCCGCGGCCACGGGGATAGAACCAGTGACTCCCGAATTGACGTTACCATCCGAGCCATCCCAAACGATGTATTAGTGAGTCACTTTAATACTCTACAAACAGCTTAACAGTATGAAAAACACGGCTTAACAGTATTAAAAAGATAATACGTGAAACTTGGATAGTTTGATGCTGAAGGTACAAGAAAAAAATCCGAAATATACAAAAATTTGAATTTCAAAAGTTACGTCTAAGATTGACAGTTTAGCAAAGCGAACAATCATTAAACATTAAACATTAAACATTCTTTAAACGACTTTAACGCGCAATCGTCGACATCAGGATTTTCCGGTTGTCTCACACTTTTTCGATTCTTTCCATTTTCATTCGAGACACTGCTTAGAGTTTTGTCCTTGTTCTTCAGATAAATTGATTAAGTGTTCGGTGGTATCCCGTATTCTTTTGGGATTCAGATTTGTTCTTCAAATCCTTTTCAACTTCTCGAATGACGGCGACTTTTTTCGCAGAAGTTAAAGCCTTGTATTGGACACGCGGTTTAATAAGAGACATAGTGGCATTGATTTGCAACACACTGAGTAGTACGAAGTTCAAGCGACAACTAAAGGCGCACATGTTTTAAATAGGGGGATGTGGGATCGGTATACAGAAGCTCAAGGCAGGGAGCTAGGAAACCTATTCCACCCCGTAAATTGCATTTCAAATGCATTCCGACAAAACAATGACAAACGACCTCTTTTACAGAAACACATGGGCCAAATTATCATATGAAATTTCCGCATTTAGATTAATTTTCGACTGACCTTTCTGAACAAAATCTTCGAATTAAGGTAATTCAAATTACATGTGATAATTTTACATTGATTTAATGCAAAATTCAAGGATCAAGAAAATCTTCGAATTAACGACGATTCGAATTATAAACTTTCGAATTTTCCAAGTTCCGCTGTACATATTTCTGTGTTGCATATGACTATAATGTAAACAGAAAAAACACTGAGGAAGTCATTTCCACAGCTATCCAAAGAGGGATTAATTATCCACAGGATACCGGAAATGTGCACAACTTTGCAAAAGAAAGATCAAAAGTTCAAGAAATATAGAAAGAAAGAAAGAAAGAAGAAAGAAAGAAAGAAGAAAGAAAGAAAAAAAGAAAGAAAGAAAGAGAGAGAAAGAAAGCAAGAAAGGAAGGAAGGGTGGAAGGGAGGGAGGTAGGGAAGGGAGGAAGGGAGGAGGGGAGGAGGGGAGGAAGGAAGGAAGGGAGGGAGGGAGGGGAGGGAGGAAGGGAAGAAGGAAGGAAGGAAGGAAGCAAGAAAGAAAGAAAGAAAGAAAGAAAGAAAGAAAGAAGGAAAGAAAGAAAGAAAGAAAGAGAGAGAGAGAGAGAGAGAGAAAGAAAGAAAGAAAGAAAGAAAGAAAGAAAAAAGAAAGAAAAGAAAGAAAGGAAAGAATGAAAGAAAGAAAGAAAGAAAGAAAGAAAGAAAGAAAGAAAGAAAGAAAGAAAGAAAGAAGAAAGAAAGAAAGAAAGAAGAGAGAGAAAGAAGAGAGAGAGAAAGAAAGAGAGAAAGAAAAGAAAGAAAGAAAGAAAGAAAGAAAGAAAGAAAGAAAGAAAGAAAGAAAGAAAGAAAGAAGGAAAGAAAGAAAGAAAGAAAGAAAGAAAGAAAGAAAGAAAGAAAGAAAGAAAGAAAGAAAGAGAGAGAGAGAGAGAGAAAGAAAGAAAGAAAGAAAGAAGGAAAGAATGAAAAAAAGAAAGAAAGAGAGAAAGAAAGAAAGAAAGAAAGAAAGAGTGAGTGAGTGAATGGATGAATGAATGAGTGAATGAAAGAATGAAGGAATGAAAGAATGCTGACCAAGCTTATCGGAGAAAAAACGTATTAGAGACTGGTCCTATGTGGAAGGAAATTTGTTTTGCAATAATACAGTTTGATTGAATTTCAGATGGAGGTGTATATTACGAATAATAATGATAAATCACAAAGTGTCGCTTCTGTACAGCCACAGAATGTCTAATATCAGGTGTGTTCGACTGAGTAAACGTTTTCTTCTGCATATTCTTGATCAGTTGAAAAATTTTGCATACATACACGATACTTAATGAAGAATACTTTAAAAAGTTTAGATTGTCAATATGATAGCTAAAATGGAATCTTAAGAGTTAAATTTGCTGCGATTGAGAGCTAATGATTTGAATTACCTTTAAAAAAAGTCCAACATGAGTTAATACAATTTGAACGTTTGATTGGTCACGTTTGACCATACACCTAACTTTTTGAAAAACGTTTATTTTTGATAGTACCTAACCAAGATGCTGAAATAGGCAAGTTATAAAAGGAATTCCTTTCTTTTTATCACGCATTTAATGAATTTCGAAGAAGATAATTTCAGGGCTATTCAGTTTAAGAGGGAATGGTTCAAGTATCCATAGTAGAATTAGGCCCGCTTGTGCTACCTTTAGGTTTCGTGCACTCTTCTTACTGTAATCTTTTACATTTAATAAAATAAAGGTTACTAATTATCTTTCTTACCTCGAAATATGGATGATAATAATATATGTCTTCAGCACCGAAAGCTAAGCTGCTTTCAAGAATATCATGAGGCGTCTTTATGTTATGCTCCGGTGCAGACAGAAGAGATGACACAATAAATGCGCCATAATAGCCGTTCATCATAAGGGCCAGAATGTGTGTGTTGAGGAATACGATTCGTCCAGTCATCCATTCGGAGTCCATCGTGGATCCTGTGTATCAGAATAAAAATTTCAGCTCGTCATTTCCTTAATCTGAGCAGGGGTTTTGCAAAATAAATCGCTGGAATGTGTTAATTACATTTCATAGATCAAAAGGACATGTGAGTTAATATGCAGTAAAGCAAATGCAAATGGAAAAATATATTTTTGGAATTATTTGAGAAGGCCAAAACAAGACAAATTTGACACAAAGAGGACAATAATATATGTTGACAGAGGCAAAAATTTGCAAAAGCTAAAACGAGCTTAAGCTGAATGATCTGGTCTTGAATTATATGGATACAGATTCATTCATTTTCGAGATTAGTTCATATATATACATGAAAGCATATTCCCAATATTTAGATACTCCAAATTATGACCATGATAATGTATATGGTATAAAGCAGGCCAGCAAGGAAATGATTGGGTTGTTTAAATATAAGTTGGGTGGAAGGGTGTTATAAGTTATAAATATGACCATCACAACAGTCATGAAGGCGAAGGGGATTACTAACGGTGGAATGCCAGCAATCACCTTTGAAAAATATTTCAACTGCCTCAATGATTTGGAGAAGGGGAAAAAAATTGTGGCTAAACAAATTTGCTTGAGAAGCAAAGGAGCTGTGCTTTTCAGTCATGATGTCATCGAATATAAAGATGGAGTTTTCTTTAACTTCAGAAGGGTGCAAGATACTTTCTCCGGTTTCATAGGTATTCACTTGTGTTCCGTCAATGCTTTTAAGTAGCCTGATCCGATATTGATACTTTGGTTGATATAAGGACTTTGAATGAATATATAAGTTTTGAAAACGTTATCCATTCTCATGAAGCAGCATATTCAGTACTACATTTTTCCTGCACTGGAGCTCCCTAGAATTAGAGCTCTGACATTACCAGGAAATAGCTTTCCGTGGCGATCACGCCTAAAATCAGTTTCAAAGTGTAACACCTGAATAGGCAGAGAGCATTCCTTCTTAACAAGCTCCATCATAACGACTAAATTTTAAATGCGTGCTTAATGTTTATATATACTAAATATCCTGTGTACTTTGATTACTTTTTGTGCTCTTTAAGGGAAAGTATAATGCATTTATTGGATAGTTAGCCTTGATAAAAAGCATAAAAGCTCCATGTGAAAATGAAAATCAATTAGTGTGCCATGAGAGCTAAGAAGTTCAAGATCTCGAGAGCCTCGGCTTTAATTTCCTCATCTGCCTGGTTACTGATATTGTGAGCTTGAGACAAAGCTAGAAAAACGCTTAAAGAGAGGAGACCCCGGAATTAACTCGCTAGATGAAGCCCGTGACAAATATTGCGGATAAGATCTTGGCAGAGAAGGCCTGGAAAGGAGTCCAGTCATCGGACGCTACCTTAGGTTAAAAGTTTGCTGCGAGGCTGGGAACAACAATTGTTAAGGGCAAGGTTGCTGTTGGTGCTGGCTCGAGGAAGAAGAAGAAACGTGGCGGATTTCTACCCCTCATACCCATTATTGCAAGCTCGTGGACGGCTTGGAATCTGTAGTCTGCACGGCGAAAGATGTCTTGGACACAGGGTTTTGCGAACCAGTGGTGAGGCGCTCGCTGGCAAGTCAGTCTGGATTGGGGTGTTTGCAAAGGTAACGTGTTGCATGCCGACAGTAGCAACAGGAGAGCGATGAGATTAACGACGAGCTCAATAGCTTAAGGTGGTGGCAGGTTTCGGCTGTTCGAAGCGCCGACGCACTTCTTTAAAAATCAGGCGCTTCTTAGTGCGCAACTCCTGAATGGTCTTTTCGTCCAAGAGCTTAGGACACTCACATGAGCTAGATGGATGGCTACCCCCACAGTTCACACAGCATGAGTCCAGAGCACAAACCGTTTTCTCCTCTGCCGGTAAGTCACAACATTCACAAGCTGCAGGACGGTTACATGAGGTCCTGGTATGCCCGAATCTCTAGCACTGAAAACAACGCATTGGATTCGGGAGATACGGCCGTACTGCGGCACGCTCGTAGCCACAGTAAAGGTATTCCGGCAACTGAGTACTCTTGAACATAAGAGGCGGCGCCGTGGCCGAGCGGTTAGCGCGCTCGCCTACCACCTAGGCGGCCCGGGTTCGATCCCAGGGACCCGCATGTGGTATTCGTGGTGGACGAACCGGCGTCAGGGCGGGTTTTCTCCGGGTACTCCGGTTTCCCCCGCCATTTCATTCCACCGGTGCTCCATCTTCATGTATCATCAGTGTCACCGCCTGCGGTGCCGTAGTAGTAAAAGCGGGCGTTAAACACTACAACAACAACTTGAACATAAGAAATACTAAACGTAAAGGAAACTCTTTACCATGCTGTTTCCGAGTTAACCGGTATGCTTGGTAGACTATCTGATCGGAAAGGCAGGTGACGATTTCTTCATTGAAGAGACCGTCCAGGCTGGAAGTGGTCACAACTCCCCTACACGAGTTTAAGGTCTTATGTGGGACTACCCGGATAGGTTAGGAGCCCAAAAACTCGCCTTTAAGGGCTTCTGCGACTGGCCTCCATTTATCACCTCGATCAATAACGTGCCATCTCTAAGTCTGGTTGCGTTCTTAACCGCGCCACAGAGCCTATCGCCACCCTTTTTAATATAAATCGGACTAAGGTTCTTCATCGTCTTTCCTTTACATTGCAATGTTATCACCAAAAAAACTGTCTATGAGGGAGGGTTTGCGCGGATGAATAATGGATTTGACCCCCATCTGGAACCTTCGGCGTCAGTCTGCCATCCGGGGGTCAGAGAATAAAGACACCGACTCTCCACGGTCTGTGCCGCCATGGAGACACTCCATGACCGACCTCAAGGCGTACTTCAGAGGGACTATCCTCCGATCTCCATTGCATGTTCACATGGGTATACCTTTCACCACGCACACACCGGCTTTATGCCCTACCACAGAAATAACCACCTGTGGCTCCCCACTTTAGGCCACGCTGCCTCAACGGAGTCAACGTGGATTCAGGGGACTTTCGCTTGATTACACTGGGGTTCCGTCAGCGGTAAAATGTCCGGCCGGTGATGCTAACGTGACGGCACATGGCCATCGGGGAATTAACACAGGCCGGGCCCTCAGAGAGCTACGTGGGTGTACATGACGGCGTGGACGGGCTCCGCACCTAAGGCTTCACATGGGGGCAGTGGTTTAGTGTCCGCCCAACCTTCGCGCTTGAGACCTCCGAAGAGCACACAAGTCGGGGGCCGTGCTGAAACCGTGGGACAGGACCACGGAGATAGCAAAAATTCCTGCTGGTGAGAGAGGAGTTATAAACCAAAGACCTTACAAACTAATAATCATAATAAACCTACAAGAGGAAGGAGGGTGATAAATAGGAGTAACATAAACAGCTGCATGTGCCACAGTTGATGGATATGAAGGGGGTGAAGTGGTTTTGAGCAGCTTGGACCCCGGGTGCGGCTAACCTGTACCTACCGTAATAGGCCCCTGGGGGGCTAATGACGAGATTAGAATCCCTTGTCAAGTTGCAGATTCGTATACTCTACCTAACCGGAGGTATCTACATTGACGGATCTATTATTAAACCTAATGGAACAACTAATACGGCGAAACTCACTAATAATGCTATTCATTTATGTTTGATGAGATTCGGTTGGACATCAATGAATCGACTATAGATAGAACAAGAAATTAAGGGACTACATCAACTGTGCGTAACTGTGCTGCACTCAATCCCTTGGAATCTAACCGTTTGCTAAATGCTGGATGGTGCTACCCTAGCGACATTGTACATGCTGCAAGTGGAGCATTCAACGATCTAGTACCGCTATCAATGCTTCTGGGGTTTGCATAAGACCAGAATGACCTCATTCTCAATAGCAAGTTTGAGCTGACCCTCATTCGTTCCAAGGACTCTAAGAGCTGTATTGTGGAATCTGACGGAGAAGCGAATGTAACTGTTAATCTTGTACCTATTGAGTGGAGGGTGCCTGTAATACGTCTTTCAGATGCTTAAAAGGTGGACATCCTCAACATTGCCAAGTCGGACAGATCGGCTCTATATTGCCCTTTTGAAGTATGGAGCTTCATACTCAGCCTGTTGTACCGCAAACTAGATCCTTTACATGGAACGTTGCAATAACATCGAAACCAGAGGACGAAGATTTGTTATTGTCAGAACACAGGCTCTAAGACTGAATAATGCAACTAAGGATTGCTCCATGTTTGATCATTGCAACATAACACATTTGAGACTTTACCTCAACAGTGAATGTTATCCCTATCACGATATCAACTTTGACTTTGAAAACTCAAGATTAGCATCATTATATGAAATGTGTTCCAAGTTCCAAAAGTCTTATTATACTTCAGACAATTAACCCTTATTGAACAGAAAGGATTTTCTTAAATATACAACAATATCGTATTTACCATTGACTGTTCACGTAAGTCTGAGGAGACTGTAAATGGCGCTGTCAATATTAGACTTAAAATTCAAACAAGTGCAAATATTCTTGCACACATATCATTGTATTGTCTGAAAATACATGACAAAGTATTTACATACAAGCCCCTGACTCATGTAATGCAGTCTCTATTTTGAAAATGCTCCAAATGTATGCTAGGGTTTTGATTAGGAATTTATGATGTTTCTTAATTAATAAAAAAAAATGTTATAATCAGATAATCTTTTCTTTATTCTCTTTTCATAAAATCCCAGTATCTTCCTCCTCCATCTCTTTGTCCCTACACATGTATCATCATTTGCAATGCACAGGTTCCGCAAATATCTATCAATGTAGGGTCCAAGTCTTTTTACTTGTGATATTTCACTGCAATTTAAAAGTATTTCACAGTTATTTAAAATTGTATTCAAAAGCTTTGTTATCATATTTTGCATAAATGCAATGATATATGAGGACATGACATTTTCGCTGAAATCACTGCACGGGCACTTTTTCACTTTCAGGAAAACTTCGAATGTTTGGATATTTTGTTGAAATATTGTCATGCACACAAATTCCTTATTGTCTGCTTTTTTTATGAAGATGACTGGAATGTCATGAAATAATCCAACATTGACCCTATGGCTTCATGAGATTTAGGCGTCTTGGAGCACGAGTGCTGCTGCTTCTATCTTTCTTGGGGTTGTCAAGTCGCGTCGTTCGATCTTCCAATAGTCCGAGCCTCCTATGGAGATCGGCAAAGATATTCTCTTCTTCTGCATCATCATCATCTTCTTCTTCTTCTTCTTCTTCTTCTTCTTCTTCTTCTTCTTCTTCTTCTTCTTCTTCTTCAATGTCTTTCTTCTGGATCTGAAACATTTGCACATGGCCTTTGTTAGACATTTAGGTGTTGGTAACAGAAAAAGACTGCTCTCCCAAAACGAAATACGTAAGATAGGGTGTTAAAGCAGCTGCATATTTTTATGCAATAAAGGTTCTTTCGTGGATTTGGTTGAGTACTTACAACAATGTTTTGTGGAGTTCTGCTTGTTTATTGGGTGAATGCTCGGGAGTCACCTACAACAAATCATCTAATGGAATGGTATCAACCTCAGTGATGCCTGCATGTACATAGTTCATCCACCCTTCTACTGAATTTATGTCATCTTTAGGAATTGGTGACGCCATGCGTTTTGTGGAACAAGAAAGATATTTTCGTTATTACATATTTAACGGTTCCGCATTGATAAGTAAATTCAATTATTCCCTGTAATACTACTTACTTTAAGTTTCTCTGCTTGAGATGGTATACAACACAGTTTTCATTGCACAGAAAGTATGATGTAATCTGGCCATGCACCTCTGGCTTGTCGCATAGGGTTGCATGCATGTAGCCGTTACAAAACTCAGAATGACATTGAGCAGCGTGTCTTGAAACAAATGCACTTACTTCATCCACACCACTATGTTCTTGCTCCTCGTCATCCGCTTCTCTGAAAAAATACCCATGTGCTATGCTAACCATTTACTTAAATACCAATTATAGGGTAGTATTTCTAAAGAAAGGAAATTAAAATGATCTACTTACAAGTATATTCTTCTGTATACGTGGCAATTTTCTGTACATATGTCTTGAGAAGACATCTTTTCGTGATATGAAGGCATGTTACATAAAATTGAATGCATGAGACCGTTGCATGACACCTTGTGGTAGTAGGTGTGGTAATGCGCTTGCTCTCCGCACTCACTCAAAAGGTCGTCCATTTCCAACATAGAAATATACTTATTTGTAGGAAACGCTTGCAAAATTGGTGTTCCAACTAATATTTTCCGATCTCAGTAGGTATGGTTATATACTACTTGTGCTCTGGTGGGGTGGGGGTAGCCTGCAGAAGGGAGGGCATACACATGGGCCTAAACGAAGTTGGAGCGAGGGGCTTAGGTAGGAACCAGCTGCAGCTATGAATGCTGAAGGCGAGAGGGGTGGGTTCTTGAATCACACACAGAACAAGCGTTTGCTTTCAAAACTGTCACATAATTTCGCAGGGGATACAATCTAAGTGACTGGGAGGGTGGGAATGTGGTCACTTATCTCTAAAGATTCGAGAAAATGGAATGACAGGGGTGGTTGACGGTTAAACATGTCACATAATTTTTTCAAAAGCAATAAATATTTCAAAGTTCCCCTCGTTTGAAACACCTGTGCCTGCGGCTTTCCATTGGGATCCAGAATATAAGTCACTTATGCGGTTCTTGCCTGTAATGCCCTTCTCCCAGTCAAACGCAAGTAGATAGTGGAAGGTGGAGGCGGTATGAGGGTTTGATATAATTGTTGGATGTAGAACATAAATTATGTATAGGGCGTGAGGCAAGACAAGAACAATTCCCCTACCTGAGCAGTGGCAACTCTTCACCTAAAAGACTGATGTGGGAGAAGTTGCGCAATCGTGTATGCGCAATAGTCATAACGTTTCCGTCCATGAAGGAGTGAAGTTCGCTAGCATAACTTCAGTGCATATTGCTAATGACATTATATACGTATAAAAATTAGCATTATAACGAACAAAGTGTTTTGGCTATAACTATGGCTATGCGCCAACAATTGCTTTCATGTGAACTGCAATTGTTTCAGCTGCACGCTGTTATAGTAACGTTTATTCATTTTCGGCAAGCTCGCCCACCTTTCCTCCTCAGCCGTTGCAGTGGGGGAGGGAAGGAAGGCAACTTCCCCTATGCGCAAGATATATTCATGTCTCGCCTCACGACTTATATACCGTGGGATCTAGAGCATACACTTCTCCCCTACTCCCTCATGTCGGTTTTGAATGCTAATTACTGTCTGTATAAAAATTGCCAACATATATCACGAATATTCAACGTACTGAGTTCGAACTCATCCGTTTTCGCAACTAATGCAAATCTGTATGGCTTTTAATTTTCTGCATGCATTTAACAGATTACTCTGCAACAAGAACTTATGTACACCTGATGAGTAGAATACCAGAAAAACTATTTACCTAATCAGGTAATACTAAATAAATTGCTGGAAATCTTAAACTTTCACATTCTGAAGAACGACGATAGAACAGTTATATATTGTTAAAAGAAATGTAGCAATCGCAATAAGACTTATAGCTTTATGGTAGTAAATTAACTCTGTAAATAAGAAGTTAATTCATTATTTTCCCAAATGAAAAATACGTTTAAGCTCTTCAACAAATAACGTGCATGCCAAACCCCAAACAATGAGGATTACCTTGCTGGCTAAGTGCTCCTGTAATTATGACGAACACGTCACTCCAGGTCCATGCTTCCTCGGCTTCGTTATCGTGGTATTTAGCTTCAAAGAATGATATGAATCGCAGCGCCACTAGCATTATCAACCAAATGATCCCGCAACCAATCCACAAAGATGGCTCAAAAGGTCTCAGCAGGGCACCCCATTTATAAGTCACAGGTGGGTGACGAAATATTGTGCTGATTCTATAATTGAAAGTTAAATCCATTAGAGTGACACAGGCATAATTACTATTTAGTATACAACGTTTTGAAGTCCCTTTGTAACTAAGCATGGTTTCTCGAACTGTATGTCCAGCAAACCTTGCTCAAGAAATTCCCATCCTTGTCCTAACCGAAAAAATTGATAAAATTTAAGCTGAACAAAATGATTAAAGAACGTAGACGTTCATGGTCAGTGTCATTAGACATAAAATGACCATCCTATCTTGTGGCTCCTCGTGGTGTACAGGACATTCTTCTTCGAGATGTTTCGGTCAAAGTTGCATTGGACATACTCAAAGGCGTGGCCGAAGGTGTTCAACAAAGCTTCGGACGAAAATTTTGGAAGATGAGTGTCCACAAGTCCGATGCGTATACTTACAACATACTCGCATTTACTTAATTCCAATCAACAGTTAAAATTATTAAGTTAAATCACTCATCCAGTGTCTTGTAATAGGAGTAATTAATACATATTTTGTAGAATATAGGTACAAGAAGTTACTTAACGCTATATTGGAAACCAATATTTACATCTATTTACATTAATTACATTGTTGAGGATTAAGTTAAGTCATATACTTAAACTTTTCTAATTGCTTCTGTTAAGGCTTCTGCCTCATGGAGAGCGTCTTTTGATAGTTTAACATTTTTGGCCTCTAAAACTTTTACTTTTGTGAGTGCTCTATTTTTCCACAGCGCTCTTATCTTTCTCAGTCAAAGTCTGAAAGAAAAAATAATTGTTAAATACAAGCTAAACTAAACTAAACCCCAGCGTTACAGCCCATGAAGGACCTAGGCTTGCCGCCCAGCCGCTTCATCCCCCACCTCTGCCCATTACAGGCGTCATTGGTGGGGTGCAGTACTGGAGGGTGGGACTTGGTCAGCGCCCCGAGCCCTCCCGGCCAGTTATGTGGCCTCGACCTGAGGCGGCTACTTCTCCATTAAGTAGATCCTCAATTGTTCTCCCCGTGACCTAACGAGGCTGAGTGCACCCAGTGTCAGACCTCCCAACGGGGGAAAAAGCCCCATGCTGGTACCGAGGATCGAAGCCGGGTGCTCCGCGCCAGCGGTAAGCGTGCTACCAACTGCGCTACGGAGGCGGTCTAAATACAAGTTAGAAATATTTTATTAGAAAAAATACATTTTGGAATTCATCCTCATTTAAAAATAAAGAAAATGCCCCAATCAGAAACTAGTGACCAGCATCAATAATGTGTTTAGTAGAAATTTATTAATAGCCTATATACCACAAGAGAAAAGTTACTTTTATAATTTAAATTTTATAAAGAAAACTAAGTTGACCCATTAACAAAAGTATCAAAATGAAGATTCCCTATGATAACGTATCAAGGTTCGATTGGGTGAATTAGTACCCCGACGTACAAATACAAAATGTGAGTAAAATAGGCACTTAAAATGCACTATAATTAATATTAATATAATTAATATTATATGGGTTGCTTATAAATTATACAAAATTCGAAGAAAGGACACAACGATCAAGATATAAGTATAGCAAATACACAAAATAGCTCAGGTGTAAAATGACTGAAAGTAAATGTTTTGTTAATGGAACCTGTTGTGATATCCCGGGTGGAAGGGAAGTCATTACATTAATTTAAACCAGTGGTAGATCTTGGTATTTGGAACACATTTTGTATCTTATGTTTTTATCTCCGAACATTTCCTATGGAGATATTTAGTTTTATCGAAAACAATCTGGCAACACCGCAGATTGTGTGGGTGGTCACTTTCCCTAGCTCCGTAGATAAACAGAGGAACGGTGCGTTTTGAAAACAAACTCATACCGTGCCTTGTCCTTCCGTGTTTACTGTGACAGTGTAGGCCAATCACAAGCGTTAGCTCCCAAAACATTAGCGAAAGCGAAAGCTTTTACATTCACAAACCAGGTCAATTCCCTGACCAACCTCAGCTCAACGTTGTCGAGTTATGTCATCTCTGAAATAGCAGCTCAGAGTATTCCTTCATATCTTTTAAGTGATTATTTCGAAACCCTATGTGATGTCCCATAATTACTACCAAAGCTATGTCAGAAATAAGTTACTCTACGCACCTTACAAGTAAAAAACTATTATCTTTGCACTGTCTTGTGGAATTAAGCATCCAACTTGGATAAAAAAACGATTTATTTTTTCGAAATCGGCTGGTCAAAGAACAAAATGCCATTCGACCTTTCTGTTTGTAATACTTCTAGGAAGCACATATTAGAAGGAATGTAATGACTTCCCTTCCATCCTGTATACACAGGTGGCCCACTTCATCCGCCATTTTGGTAAGTAGATAATCCTTCGTGCGTTAAAGTGTTGCAGAACGTACCGAAGTCAATCCAATCATAGTGACGGCAGTGGTGTAAGTGAACTTTGTTCTGCTGGTAAGAGAAGACAATCGGGAGAGGATTTCCTCGGGCTTCAACTATCATGTGTAACGTGTGATAATAGACAAGAACAATCTTAGAATATTTTCCACTTTACTTACTGGACTTTATTCTCCAGGGAATAAACTCATTCCTGTATATGCCACTATTGTCTAACATTACGGATTACATTTTGTACATTACTGTAACAAAATCATGGAAACATGAGGGCACGTAATGTTTCATTAGCATTTCTTATTAATGTTACTATTATATTATATTATATTATATCATATCATATCATATCATATCATATCATATCATATCATATCATATCATATCATATCATATCATATCATATCATATCATATCATATCATATCATATCATATCATATCATATCATATCATATCATATCATATCATATCATATCATATCATATCATATCATATCATATCATATCATATCATATCATATCATATCATATCATATCATATCATATCATATCATATCATATCATATCATATCATATCATATCATATCATATCATATCATATCATATCATATCATATCATATCATATCATATCATATCATATCATATCATATCATATCATATCATATCATATCATATCATATCATATCATATTATATTACATTACATTACATTACGTTTGTTTGTCGGTATTATTGTATTATATTATTTACATTTTTGTATTATTAACATTAATATTAATTTAAGTATAATTTTATTCTTATCGGTGTGTTTATTATCATGGCTATGTTTCTCGCTATTGTTATTATCATTGTTTTGATTATTATGCTTATAATGTTAGTAATAACAATAATAAGTAGTAGTAGTAGTAGTAGTAGTAGTAGTAGTAGTAGTAGTAGTAGTAGTAGTAGTAGTAGTAGTAGTAGTAGTAGTAGTAGTAGTAGTAGTAGTAGTAGTAGTAGTAGTAGTAGTAGTAGTAGTAGTAATGATAATAATGACAACAATAATAATAATAATAATAATAATAATAATAATAATAATAATAATAATAATAATAATAATAATAATAATAATAATAATAATAATAACAACAATAATAATAACAATAACAATAACAATAACCATAATAATAATGATGATAATAATAATAATAATAATAATAATAATAATAATAATAATAATAATAATAATAATAATGATAATAACAATACTAATAATTAACAGGAATAAATTAACAATATCAATAATAACAACAACTAATAATACGTAATAAACAAATACAGCAATAACTTTAATAAGAAACGAAGAAATGCCAATGAAACATTACGTGCCGTTATGCTTGCGCTTTACAATCTCTATTTCAAATGTTAGACAATAGTAGCATATACAGGAGTGAGTTTGTTTCCTGGAAAATAAAGATCCTGTAAGTAGAATGAAACTTTCTCGGTTGTTCATACTGTTATTGTCTATTATCGCGAAGTACACATGCTGGTTCAATTGCCTCTCACCTCACGTCCCGCTATGAAGCAGCAACGCCACTGGCCTCTCTTCCGCCGTGAACTTCTGCAACTCTTTTAACGCACGAGGGGTTATCTACTTACGGTGGGGCCGGCTCTGGTGGGCCACCTGGTATATCTGTCATTATCAGCATCACAATTCGTATTGCAATTAGCAATTATGTACTTTTCAACATTTTCAGGAGTAAATTTAGGTCTGTTTTCTCGTAACATGTTCTTATGTTGTGCGAAACTTCTTTCTACTTCACAGACTACAATTTGGCAAAACTAAATTTGTTATTTGTTCTGGCTCATGGTCAAGAGTTTCTTGCGCAACAGTTACTAAACTACCTTCTATAATATCATTACTGGTGGACATGGTTCCCAGACAGAATTCTTTGAAGCATATGCTTCAGCTTTTATTTTGCTGCCTGACCAACACTGCCGGGTGCTGCCCCTAACGTTTCGCTAATCTCTCTCACAGAAGTGACCGCTTGTTTCTTGTTTCAAGTTCCACGACTGTCTCTGAGATTGCATGAAGGTGGCACTTGATGTAAGTTAGTTCAGCATCCAACTTTGATGCTGAAAGGGCCCCGTAACATCATTTGTCTTCTGCATAACGTTGTTACAAGGTTGATTTTTACAAGGTTCTTAAATCTAGGCTAACATATTAATAGAAACATGAATGTTTCACACTTCTCCATCTGTGCTAAACGATGGATCATCACTTATCCATTGTTTAAGTAGTACACTTCTATTCCACTTCCCCTTTGGCATATTTGAGTAAGAAACTGATCTTGAAATACTGCGTACAGAATGGGCTTTCCATTTCCCACATAAAGAATGGTCACGTTTCTCAATCAATAAAACGTCATGTAGCTTGTCTTAGCTTACTTGTCTTTGAGCGAATTCTATATTTTTTCAAAGTCATTAGCGCATTGTGATGCTTCTACAAAGCAGATTTATTAGGTGAATTACTACCCGCTGAACCCTTTTTGTATATCTAATGAGCAGCAGTAAGAAATTTTTCTTCCCCGAAGACTTCATATTAAAACTAACAAGTGCAAAAGCTGTTGTCACAAATTACAAACACGAGAATTTGGCCAACAAGACAGTTTTGGGCACTAGTAAGCTGAAAAGGCACAGACATATGAAATAGGCAGTTATATTGACAACTAAGAATTTCGGCTTTATTTGTAGGAAACATGCTTATAACTTAAAAGCTGATGTTTTTGAATAAAGGTATAAAATGGACAAATAAGGCAAAATCCGCTCGAAAAATTTCACATTACTGAAATAAGGGACAAACATGGACCAGGTGTTTGAACCTCCTCTGGTTGATAAAATGATAGCTTTATCAGATGCAAAGAAGAGAGGCATAGAATATATTCTGAAAGAAAAATTTGGTGATAACTGGAGAAAAGTTGATAGTTTGCAGATGTATTAAATAGCGCTAAATTTCATTGCAGCACTGGATAATTGCGATCCTGAAGCTTGTGACTGTTTGAATGAGGAAACGGAACTTGAAAGACTTTAATGTGTTGCTCTAGCTCTTTTGTAAAATTCAAGCTTTTATTTCTATGTAAATGTAAACAGCAGAATTTGTAACCTCAAAATGTGCATACCTGTTATGTTCAGTCATAAATAATATCAATGTTGGTCATATTCTTTTTCTATATACTCTGTCTGTATATATAGTTGTAATTATGAATTAGAAAAATAAATTTAAAATAAGCTGCAGCAACATTTCTTTAGAATGATATTAGAGTTTGCTGTCCTCTCTAGTTTTTGCTGACTAAACAGTTCAAAATGTATTATATTTAGTAAATCGGTTCAAAGCGTATTAAGTGAAAGCTTTAAATTAAAATAAATTGCTAGCCAATAAAAATCCAGTTTTAGTTTTTGCAAATTCTCAAACACTGCCCCAGTATCTAAAACTTCGCATCCAAATTTTAAAGATGGATTTCTTGTTTGGAAGTGAAATTGTTTCCTGATTTCTGAGAAATTTTCTGCCGTGCATTTAATTCGTTTTGAAACGGCATTCTTCATGTGTTACTAACAAAGTAGAAGCGATGTGTATGATTAAAGTATACGAATAATTATTCGGAACTGAGCCCATGAGAGGAAATTCATATCATCTTCAACAGTTTCTTTTTTTAATTTTTAATATCAGCTTCTGGATAGCTTTTTACTCTACTCTAGTCTCCAGCAGTAAGCTGAGTCCAGGCAGTAACAAACGAAGGAAAGACGGTAAGTTCGAGGTTTCAGTAACTGCCTAACTGACGGGGAAAATGAACTTCCCGAAACATGTCTAAAATCAATGTAGTAATCTAAGTGTAGCGTGCACACCGAAGTGTTTTAACAACATGATCAATCTTACTGTCAATAGTTGTTCTATTTTAACGAGAATGAAACGCTCTTTCGTTGCTTCGTTACATTTTATAACTTATTTTCTACATCACTTACCCAGAGGTTGTGGAAAACTTACTCGAAATCCCACGTGTCTATTGCCAGGTAGTTAGTGGCCTGCGTTCTCAGTTGATTGAAAATGTACGAGTTGATGGAATAATCTACCTCCTTATTAAGCAGCTGTAAGGCCATACCACTAGCTTCTATTTCTTCTTCCACAATGTGCCCGAAAGTAGACGTGTGATGAAGCTCTGGGCTGTAAGTCATAAGGCTTTTAGGTTAAAACTATATGCACATTAAATTACTGAATTTAGATTTTAATAACTCATGGTTTCATAGAACAAGTGTAATTCAGGTTTAATTAATTTGTTTATGAACTTGAATTATATGTAAATAATTTAACTGGAAATACTCTTTGTATTATTTGCCTCACTTATCACAGCGACTCATCTTTCTATTTCCTTAGATTTATTTTACTGGACGAGCTGTCTAGATTACTATAACGACTCAGCTTATAACTCTTAGGTGGTTTATAGGTGTTCATGTTGAACTTACTAAGAGAGCAAAATAGCTTATCATAAATATCCATAACACCAGAATTTTACCAGTTGTAGTTCACTGTAGCATTCGATATAGTATATTGAATACTTATCTTTCAAGTTTGGTAAATTTAAATATTTGCGTAGTTGAGCAATAGCCACATTACGAGGGCTTTTTTAAGGTCCGATGGGTCGCGAAACCAAAACTATGCAACATTTAGCTACAGTTCCCTACGCAGTCGCCGCTCCGACGTAGACACTTTTCATAGCATGGTACCAACTTTCCAATCTTGTTGTCTTAGAAGGCAGCCGCCTGTGCTTTCAGGCACTTCTCTACACTAATCTGCAGCTCATTGTATTTGCCAAAATGCTGTCCTCTCAGCCGCAGTCTCACGTGAGGAAACAGATAAAGATGAGATGGAGCTAAGTCCAGGCTGTATGGTGGATGACGAAACACACCCCATTTGAAAACGCTGGTAAAGCCTCTGTGTTGCAGCTGCAGTGTGCGGCGCCATGATGGTCGGGTGAGTGAGTGAGTGAGTGTCGGGTTTAAGGGCCCGTCGACCTGATGGTTGGACATCCTGGGAACCCATCTCTCACAAAGTTTGTGCTACTGGAGGATATCAGTCACGATGGTATAGAGAGCTCACCTTCAAATTTTGGAAAACGAAACACTCAACACAGAAATTGTGAATCATTGACTTTCTGGAGTCGCGAGATCCGCTTGCTGAACCCGAACATCACTCGCTTCCTTCCCTGACCGCCTGCATCATGAACGTCCATGCATCCTGCTTCCAAGTTCCTGCACCATTGCCGCAACTCATGCAAGTTTACCTGTACACGTTACTCATTTGTTGTCGAATTTCGGCTGCATTGCACTCCTGTGCATAAAGAAAACGAATTAGAGCACGCAATTCACATTTGGCGGGATACACTATAGTTTTAGGCATGTTTACGTGCTCACTGCGCACTCAGAACTGACAAGTGCGACGTGGCACGATCAACAGGCATAGTAGAGATACTGTGCAACACATGTGCACAAAGCTTTAACTGATATTCACTGTGATTTTGGTTTCTCGCCCTATCGGACCTTGAAAAAGCAATAGCCCTCATTGTAAAAGTAATTTATATCCATAACAGTTGTTTCTTTGCAATATTTAATTGGTATCTTAATATCTTCTTGTGCCTAGCAAAATTGCATTCTGTATCCTTTTTCATTAATAACGCTTCAAACAAGGAATGAGTTCATAAATGAAAATAAGGTAAATCTGCAAAACCTATTGACAACATTCTTATGAAACCTAATTGACATAAAGTTGACAAAGCAACTCTTTTTTAAACCATGTTCAAAATAAGGTATTAATTTGTTGCAGATTCAAAAACAGTGTCTTGATAAGTACGCATTATTTGATTAGTTTTACAATTGTTTCTGTGCGAAGAATGAACTAGACATATGTTACATGGCATAAGTGATGTGGTTCCACGTGGTTGCTTATGAGAAGAACAAAGCTGATCCTGAGGGTGAGAATGACGAGAATATTCATAATTCAATGCAAGCACAGGTAGACTGTTGTAAATGACTCTTTCCAGAACCAGGGGATTTATATGAAGAAAGAAAGAGAGAGAGAAGGAAAGAGAGAGAAATAAATAAATAAAGAAACAAACAAACGAACATACATACAAAGAAGTAAAGAAGCAAAGAAAGATGGAAAGAAAGAAAGAACGAAAGAAAGAAAGAAAGAAAGAAAGAAAGAAAGAAAGAAAGAAAGAAAGAAAGAAAGAAAGAAAGAAAGAAAGAAAGAAAGAAAGAAACAAACAAACAAAGAAAGAAAGAAAGAAAGAAAGAGTGAGTGAGTGAGTGAGTGAGTGAGTGAGTGAGTGAGTGAGTGAGTGAGTGAGTGAGTGAGTGAGTGAATGGATGAATGAATGAGTGAATGAAAGAATGACGGAATGAAAGAATGAATGAATGAAAGATAGAAAGAAATAAAGAAGGAAGAAAGTAAAGAAAAAAGAGGTGTATCCTACAACCACTTGAAATAGCTGAAGCTATTTATTCCTAATGAATGTTGGTGCTTTTATGAAAACCTTCCTTATTATTACAGAAGATATGTCTGGTTAATTCCTTGAAGAAAGTTGTTTAAAGTACTTCGCAAAAAGCAACACACAAACTGAGAAACAGAAATAATTTCTTCTCTGTTGTACACTGGTAGCTGACTGAATAATCTTTTTGTAAGATATCATATTTCAGCTTTGCTTGTCTCGAATAATACGTCAATCTATAACTCTTTGTTTACTATTCATATTCCAAAAAAATCGTGAAATGTTTAGCCAAATATTCAGGATGTGAAAGCGAAACGAGAACCTACAATGTTCAAATTAATTCTCACAGAATCACTACATTCATGAATAATTCTATATCAGTGTTATTTTGCGTTTTCTTTGTGTTTGACACAAAAAGAGAATAATAATGCGATGTTATCCATGAAATAATTTTGTACCACGACAATTAAACCTCTTTTATAAGGTATACAGTAAAAGGATACAAATAAACAATACGTTTTACAATGCTTTCTCTGCTATTATTTTTGTTGTTAACTTCATACATTAACGCTTAAACTAGTCAAATTCTATTGTGTGTTATGAATAGGGAGAGAACTTGTATGCTAGCATCACAGCTGGAGGTACATGTGGCCAGAAAGAGAAAGAAACAAGGCTAAACCTACATGTCATAACCATGTAAATCAATGCTTGCAAGTAACTAAAACTTCTGACTCAGTTTATTATCAACAAAACATCAAAACAGCCAAATGCATGAAATTAATTCACTGGTCATTTCAAGTAATATTATCAATTATAATTTTATTTATAAGCCACAAAAGTTTGACACAAGGTAGATTTATCATGCTCCTAAGAATTTGGTTTTCAGAATTATGTAGTTTTGTCATTTGCTTTTATATTACTTCATTTAAAAATGTCTTGTGGTTGAAAAGTATGGTTTAAGTGTATCGGTGGCTTAACGCTAGGTGTACCCATGAATACTATTAAACGGATTTTCAATAAATCCGTAAATGTTTAGGAGTGAATTGAATGAAAAGGAGTCCTTTAAGATATCAGTACTGACTTGGACTTTCTACTCTTTCTCTAATCGCTATTTCGTTTCTCCTGTACTACACTTCAATTCGCAGCAATTCAGTCTGACCTTACTTCCAATTACTCCTTAACGTGTCAAAAGTAGGACTCCAACTAGATCATCAACGCAGATGGTATCCCTTTAGTTTGCATAAATCTTTCACCTTATAGATGGACCGAAGTTATGTATATCCTAACAAAGCGAGATAGGCAGTATGTAGCGCCTGCCAATAAGAAACTAGTGGATCAGATGTTTAAATGTTTAGATTTCGTAATTTGAAATAAAACACGTATAAAAAATATGATATGCTGTGTTTTTTAGATAGTTTCGTATGATAAAAAATTTAATATGTCTCATACCATAACCAAATTATAAATCTGAATTGAGACTAACTGAAAAATTGCCAGAAACATGTTTAAAGATTTCATATCACGGATCTCTAAGAATATATTTTATGAATAATAAATATACTAAGGTTGTTCCATTTATAAATTGTAGAAAATATACCAACAGTAAAATTATTCCGCTATAAAATGGCCAATAGTATTATACCAGGTGGCCCACTCCATCCGGCATTTGGATAAGCAGATAACCCTTCGTGCCGTAAAAGAGTTGCAGAAATCACCGGCAGATTTCCAGTCAGTGGCGTGCATGATCTTTGTTCTGCTTGTAAGAGAAGCGAGCGGCAGAGGAACTCCTCAGGCTTCAACTAGCGTGTGCAGTGCGTGATAACAGACAAAAACAGTCAGAATATTTTCCACTTCACTTACAGGACTTTATTTTTCAGCGAATAAACTCATTCCTATATATGCTGATATTGTCTAACATTACGGATAACAGATTGTAAATTGCCGTAACAAAATGCATACAAACATAAGGGCGCGTAATGTTTCATTGGCACGTCTTTGTTTCTTACCCGAATACCGGCTAGAGTGGGCCACCTTGTATATAGTAACGGATGTCTACAAATATAAAACTAAATAGCTTAACATAAAACGTCAGTATACGCATTACTATTGTATGTTACATTACATTAATTAATTATTTATCAAACCTTCACCTTCAAAAATGATCCCTCAACATAATGTCCTCGTATCATAAGTGTCAGAAACTACTTCTAAGTACATTTAAGCAGTGTATCATAAAGCATGTGTTTTGGATTTTTAAGTTATTAATCGCGTGTAACTTCACCCATCACTACAAAGTTGATAAAGTGAACAAACTGATGAAGTTATATAATACTATTTGAACAGTTATGAACTTAAAAGAAAGAGGAAAATAAATAAGCAAACAAACAAATATAAACACTAATTTTTACAATGGTTCTAAATTAACCCCACTACGAATTAGAGTATGACGAAGCTTACACGTGCAAAAATATATATCCAATAAGCTTAGTGAAATTAGTAGCAAAGCATTTCTTAGTGAAATAAAGCATAGTAGTTTCTGCGTGTATTTTAAAAAATAATTGAGGTGTAACTTTCGAGCTTTCATAAATTGGACAATTGAAAAGGGTATGTTGCACAGATTGCTTATCATCGGTACAAAAACATTATTATTGTAATTTTAAATCTTTCAAAGTACATATAGAATCTGCTATGCCCTGAAAGTATTTGCGGTTGATAAAAGTTGCGAATCAGATATTTTGAAATTAGGCCCTTTTGTACAGCAGAAAATAACATTTCTTTTGTCAAATATCCGTTTTTATTTTCTGCTCCTTACGAATTCCAAAAGTTATTCACCTTGTGTCACAATTATAGTGGCATAATTGAGACGATTATCTACAGTTGCTAATACACAGAAGTGAATAAATGTTTAGTTTAGTTCTAAAATGTCTCTTCCCATTGCCATATGCAGAGTGTTTCAAAAATAGGGGGCATAATTTCAGGTTTGTATTCCCCATTTGTAGACAACCAAATTAGTTATTACAACATGTGTCCGGAAATGCTTCATTTCCGAGTTATGGCCTTCTTAACACTGAAATTCGCCGGAACGTTTATTCTTTGCGCAGGTCGTTGTTATTGCAGAATATGTGCAAAATGTCCACTTCCTGCTTGAATACACACTTCATATTGATGTCTAATTGACCCATGAACACGCTCCCAAACTCCAGAAGTATTGCATGTGTCCTCACAACGTGCCACAATTCGATTCTGGAGGGATTCCAAATCAGGCACCGGAGACGAATACACCAATGATTGATTTTAAATGGCCCCACAAGTAGAAATCGAGTGGGTTCAAAACAGGTAAGCGTGGAGGCCAAATAATTGTGCCACCTCTATCTATTCATCGATCAGGAAACCTTTGATCCAAGTACCTGCGAGCCGTACGACGGAAGTGTGCAGGAGCATCATCATGCAAGAAGTGAGCTTGTCGACGAATGATCAATGGAGTGTCTTCATAAACATGAGGTATGGTGTTTTCCAAGAAGTGAGAAGGCCCTGTAAGTTTGTTTTCAAGTACACGGGGTCCAACTAATTGACCACCAATGATGCCGGCCCACATGTTGAGGGAGAACCGCACCTGGTGATGAGATAGAACAGTTCTACGTGGATTTTCATATGCCCATAATGCTGATTGTGGAAATTTGTAATGCCATCTCGCGTGAACTGTGCTTCATTTGTAAATAATACTAAAGCAGAATAGTTCAGATTTGCACCACGCTGCTGCAAGAACCACAGACAGAACCTAACTCGTGCAGAGTAATCTGCTGGTGACAGGGCCTGTACACATTGCAAATGATAAGGATACAACTGATGCACTTGCAACAGTCTCCAGGCAGTCCTATGAGGAACATTCACTTACAACGCTAACCTTCGTGTGCTGATAGGAGTCACGTCCACAGCGTCCAGAATCTCCTCCTCTGCAGCTGGAGTTGCAGCTGGTCGTCCCTCTCCAAACCAAGAGAGTTAAAATTTCAACGCTGGCATAGATGGCGGTGGAACCGTACAAATGTCTTCCGATCTAGACATTGCCGCTGTGGCTACCTCTCCTGGTACAAACGACGAGCCGTCTGTCTTAACGTGCATGAAGTTTATTTCTGTCACCTCCTGATTTGAGTACTTGATGCACAGTCGAATGCCAAACACGACACTGAATGTAATTTTTGCCTCGGAATTAACCGTCAGAGCGTCCCGTTAATGTCTCCTTTCACGGCAACATCCTGCGGCAAGAAAAACGTTCCGGTGAGTTTCATTGTTGTGAAGGCATTGTGAAGCATTTCCGGACACATATTGTAATGCAATATTTTGATTATCTAATTACAGGGAGAACACACCTGAAATTATGCCCCCTACTTTTGAAACACCTGTATAGGAGGATCAAAACTCTATGACTGTTGCACATATTTGTGTTCCTCGACTAAAGTACTGGTGAATCAAGCATATATAGTGCAAAATGTGCAATCACTACTCTCCTAATATATTGAGTGCCACAAACGTGAACCTCAACTCACGTAAAGTTGAACAGCTGCTTTAGATCCAGAAAGCACCGGTAATTATAAGTTGCCATTTGATCCACTTGGTAGTATTTTGGATTCAGAAGGTCCTCTTCGAGGTTGTCCGTCGGCATGTTGCTTGTCTTCCCATGAAATTAAGCATAACCAGTGTAAAAGGTTCCATTCTATCCTAACTCCATTTTTATATAACTAAAGAAACGCAAAACTTGATGGCGGCTGAACTGAAAAGTGCAACACACAATAACAAGCATGCTCTGCCTTACAGCATTATATGTACAGTTTAAGTGCTGTGAATTTATGCAGCCAATCCGTTAATACAAATATAATTTGTGGGCATGAAATTTACAACGCCCCAGAACAGGAAGTAATCTGTTCGTGAAGAGGGTCTTATTTTGATGTTTGTAGTCCAAAAACTAGCTTCGTATGTTAACTGCTTTCTAAAGTAATAATGTGTGTTTGAACACAACTTTCTGCAATGGGTGCAGGTATGAACCAGAGCTTTCAAGTAGAATTCTCTTTCTGCTTCTTTTGTTTATTCAGTCACCATGTGATACCAAACGACCCAAAACACCACATTCGGCTAAATGATAAGGAAGAAATCTTTACTTGATGTTAGGTCTCATCTTCAGTAGTAGTTGTAACTTTCTCACTAGCGGCGGACAATCAAGTACACCGTACAACCCTGGCAGACCTCTTGCGGGAAGAGGTGATGCTAATCCGCTTGAGGATAGGCCACACACGAGTCACCAATGGGCACATCTGCTTGGTGGCTCGGCACCTGTCTGTGCTACGTGCATTCAACTCTCTATAGCACATGTCCTTGATTGTCGGCGATACGTTCATGAGCGCTGGTCCCTTGGCCTGGGTTTTACTCCGCAGTAAAACGACACAGTAAGCTGCCAATACAGTGCTGCGGTTTCTTGCGCAAGTTGGCTTTGGTAAGCAAGTTAAACTTGTATTTTATTTCGTAGTTTGTTTAGACTTTTAGGATGTTTATCTTTTTATTTTTAACGATTTAACGACTTACTGCTTTATGATCAGTTTTTAAGTTTTAACTGTTGTAACTAAGTTTGCTTTTAAAAAAATTCCCTTTTTTAACGCTTTAAAGGTGCTTCTTGACGGGTGGTGAGTTTCCCAGTTTTTATCTTTTGACTTCGGGCCCTGGTGACCTAACTGTGGACGGGCCCTTAAACCCTACTCACTCACTCATTCACTCACTCACTTACTCACCCACTAACTCACTCACCAACTCACTCGCACTAGTGGTAGAGAAATTAATGAGCACTAGTAGAGCAGCTACAGTGATTGCGCTTGTTCTATTTTAGCCATAACATCACTTAATGAGACACGTACGAATTGTGGGAGTGACTTAACAATACCACGATGGGAAGTTTTAATGTCATCTGAGTAGGAAAATAATTTACAATGTTAATTTAAGTTACCTTTCTTATTGATTTGTTGTTAGCTAGTGCTGGATTTCTGACAATGAAGTCGTTAATCCTCTTGCTCTCCAATATTTTTCACTGATGGATGGGGCACTAGAAGTGGCCGGGCATATTTGAAGGTGGTCTCGGTCCATTTCCTCTTGCAGATCACATAGAGGACAGAGTGGTAAAGAATATATCAAAATTCAGTTCAAATGTTTTGCCAGACAATCATGTCCTGTAATCAACCTGAAGGTTGCAACTGCTGTTTTTCGAGGATACTCAGGAATTACTGTTTGAATGTTTGATAGTTCCCATCTTTTATTTTTGATTTTTCATAGTCATATTTTGCAATAATTTTTTTGTATTCAGAGTTGACTAATCTTTTAGCTGCATAAAATGGTAGATTCACTCTAGATTTCTGTGTACTGCCGGTACCCTTTTTTGCAAGAAAATCAGCTTTCTTATTACCATTCAGTCCACAATGAGCTGGTATCCATTGGAAGACTAGGTGTTTTTGAAGTGTGGTTAGATGGGTAAGGATTTTCCAACATTCTATAATTGTTTGGTTTTTTGGTGACAACTTGGAAGTAATTGCTATAATTGCTGCCCTGGAATCTGAGAGAATAACTGCTTGATTAAAATGTGAAATTCTATACAAGAGATTTTGTAGGGCCATTCGAATTGCTTCAATTTCTCCATCAAAATTTGTAGTTCCATAACTTAAAGATTTGTAATAGGAAATGAGGTGATACGTGACTCCAGCCCCTGCTCCATCTCGGTTTGATATCAATGATCCATCAGTATAAATATGGAGTCATTCGTGTTCTGGAAATCTAGTATGGATTGTCTCTAATGCCAATAATTTTAGAATACTAGTTGGAGTATCACTTTTCTTAACTTCTTCTGTCAGGTGTAAATAATATGTGATGTTTAATGTGTGTGTCGGATTGACTTTATATATGAAGTTTTTCTTTGAATTAGGAAGGTGTACATTCTTCCTGATGTCTTGAACTTTGGAAAGAAAGGTTCTTTAGTGTATGTGTAAAATTTCTCTTGTGCCATGTATTGAATGGGAGTCTGATCAACTTTTCGTGTTGAATAAGAGCCGCTTTTTCTATTTCATATTCAATGGGGTATGGTTGGTTAGTATTTCTATAGCTGCTATTGGTGTGGTTTTGATAGCACCTGTAATTAATCTCAGACTTTGGTTTTGAAAGATTTGAATTTTTTTTGTGGTATTTGCTCTTACAAGGACTTCGCTGCAGTAAGTAAATAATGACTTTATATATACATTGTATGTTGTGTTAAGAGTTGCTCTGGAACATCCCTACTTCATTCCTGTTAGACGTTTTAACAGTGAAAGGCGCCTCTCTGCTCTTTGTATTACATTTTCTATTTGTTTGGTCCATGTAAGTTTGGTATCAAATGTAACTCCTAAATACTTTGCTTCCTTTGTTTCTCGTAATTGTTGACCCTCAAAATTTAGTTTTATTTTTAGTGGTTTTTTTCTCAGTGAAAAGATTTGGTAGTTTGGTTTTGTTGTATTAACAGTCATTAAATTTTCTTTGGCCCACTTTTGTAGGTTGTTTAAGGATTGTTGCATGGTTTTCTCTAGTTCTTACTAAGTCATCAGCAAATAGTGCACACTTCACACTTGATTCTTGTATTTGTTGTGACAGATCATTAATAAATATATTAAAAAGTGTAGTGCTGAGCACTGCGCCTTCTGGTAAGCCGCGGTGTACTTGTTTATATTTAGATATATTTCTTCCATATTTGGTAGCAATAAAACGTGTTAGGAAATGATATAGCCATGAAAACATTGGACCTTGTATCCCTATTGTTTTACTTTCTTTAGCAGTTTTGTTCTGCATATAGAATCATATGCACCTTGGAAATCAATAAAAACTGATAAATTGTCCTCTTTTCTATTGAAGGAGTCTTTGATTTCTTGACTGAGAAGTAAAACTTGTTCATTTGTAGAGTGGAACTCTTTGAATCCAGCTTGACATGGGGAAATTAAATTTTGGGATTCTAGAAACCAATTTAACCAATTTGACACCATTCTTTCCATCACTTTTGCTATTATGCTAGTAAGAGCTATTGGTCTATAATTTTCTATTTCTGATGCTGTTTTATCTTTCTTCAAGAGTGGGACAATTATTGCTTCTCGCCATTCGGCAGGTACAGTAGTGTTCCAGGATAGATTGTAGAGTTTTAGTAGTTGTTGTTTTGCTGCTTTTCCAAGTTTTTTTTTATGAACTCTGGATGTATGTGATCTGGTCCAGGAGACTTTTTGTTTTTTAGATTATTAATTGCAATGTTCAGTTCTTGCATATTAAAATTTTGAAAAAACATATTGTATTGAGTGTTAGGATCACATTCTCTTTCTTGTTTCAAATCTTTCTTAAATTGTTTACGTTCCTTTTTATTATTTCTTGTTACTTTATGTGAATTAGCATAATATTTATTGAATGTTTTGGCTATGGTTGCATCATTTGTTAATATTTTATTGTTGTGTATGATAAGTGTGCTGTTGTTTTCTTTCCTGTCCTTGACATTTTTTATGAACTTATGGGCTTTGTTGCCATCTGTCCTATAATCCATTTTTTCTAAAAAATTATTAAAGTGATTCTTTTTAGTTGTATTAATTTCTTTTCCTTGTTGATTTAGGAATGCATACAAATTAGTATTTGCTTGGGTACTACGTCTTCTTCCTCATTTAGCTTTTAACTTCGCTTCGCCCTTTACGTCTCACAGATCCAGTAGTGGCCAGAACTCAGCTGCCATCAAATTCTGTGCCTGCCGTAGTTTCAACAATGATGGGTCATACATTTGCATGTTTAAAGATCTATGTTGACCATAGCATTGGTATTGACGGTAAACGTGCTTATAAGGTTGTCACATAAGTTCGTTCGTTTTGCTCGCAAGTTCCGTCTATAGCACCTGAAAACCCTATAGCCTCCGTACACTCACGTATCATAGTTCCCTAGGTCAACAACCAGACTACTGTTGGATACGTCAGTGTGTGTTTGTGACTGACGTTGGATGGAACAGCGTGAACTTGTGCTTACAAACTATGGAAGGCAAAAAGCAACATTTCCAACATCTTATGCTGTTTTGCTATCGTAAGGGTAAAACCGCCTCACAATGCCACCAGAAAATTTGTGCTGTCTACGGGAAAGATGCAGTAACGAATCGAGCATGTCAAAAATGGTTTAGTCGATTTCGAGCTGGGTATTTCCCCTCCCCCCCAAAACCCCCCCCCCCACAAATTTTGGCAATTTCTCTGTCGTAGCTGCGTTGTAATGGGGTGTGTTCCCAGGAGTTGTTAGTGATTGAAACGTAACGAGAAACGAACGAACTTATGAGACAACCTTATACAAAAAGGTATATAGCCAAGAGAGCGTGAATCCACAGTGTAGTAAGAGGGACTAAGTAACTAGGGGGAGGGGCATTTTAGCTGATAGAGTGAGAATAATATTGCAAGGTTTTAGATAGAAAAGCATTTGAACAGAAAATTAGAAACATGCTGGTAATAAGAATGCGTATTAAGAGCCTACTAGTAATTGGAAGGGTAGCACTATATGTTTACGAAATACACATCAACGTTATCACAGCTTCATTATCCAGGTGATACATTATGAAGTCTTTAAAAGAGCCAGGAAAGTAATAGTAATGGATACTATCATTAATACGATTTTAACACTAAACCAAATGATAATTAAACAAAACTGAAAGAAACGAAAAGCGACCCTATTTCATTATAAAAGTTATATTTTTTAATATATGGAGAAATACTTTCATTTACGGACAGTTAAGATCCAAGGAACAAAATCGTTGATTCCAGAATATTATTCAAAATAAAATTAGGGGGGAAAATAAACCGGAAAGCTTAAGCTAATAAAGATGAACTCCTCAAAAGAATAAGCGGTATTCCAGCCATATTCCTTAATGGTGTATAACTGCCAAATATAGTTAAGGTTTAAACACATGTAGTAAGCTCAGTTGAAGGAAAGGCATATGCCCCATAAAATTACTCGAAATGAGTGAGTGTGAGTGAGTGAGTGTGTCGGGTTTAAGGGCCCGCCGACAACTTGGTCATTAGGGCCCGCACGAAAGGAATTATCTAATATACATAGGTACGTTTTATTATTTTCGTTGTTTAACGACGCTGTCAATTGCTAGGATCACATCAGTGTCGCCGGTGTGCCGGAAGTTTGTCACGCAGGAGTTCTTTTACATGCCAGCAAATCTACTGACATGGACCTGTCGTTTTTAAGCACACTTAAAAACCATCGGTCTTGGCCGGATTTGAACCCGCGACCTTGGGATTAGTAGGCCAGCGTCTAACCAACTGAGCCACCCAGACCTACTACATAGGCAAGGGGGGAGTTGATGAATCATACATACTGACGAATTGGACTGTGGTCAAATGTAGCCAAATATTTACTGTTCTGGCCAAAACCCTACAAATTTTTATTGAAGAATATAATGTCCTTGCAGAATTTAAAGTAGGCTTTCAAACTGTGAAAGGAATGCTTAACAATATACTATTATAACATTGGGATTGACTCTGTGGTCTGGTGATTAGCATGCTAGTCTTCAAATCCAGAAGTTCCGGATTCGATTCCCGGCTGCTGGGAAATTTTTCTTAGGTAGGATTATTTGCCATAATTATTAATTAATAATTAATTAACACGGACTTCACACGATAGTTCAAGCTTGTCTTCTCTTATAAGCAGAACAAAGTTCGCTACCGCCACTGGCACCCGCTTCGTAGGAATTACGCCTTCGAGTTCTGCAACTGCTTTAACGCACGAAGGGTTATTTACATACGCCAAAGACGGCTTGCGTGAGCCATCTGGTATATTGTCAAAAAATGGGAGAAGTAACGGTGTTATGGCAATAATTAAGTTTATCCACAGATAAGCAGATAGCTTGGTGGTGGCGGTGCTACTGGATACTATTAGAAGAAGAAGAAGAAGGAGGAGGAGGAGGAGGAGGAGGAGGAGGAGAAGAACAAGAAGAAGAAGAAAAAGGAGGGGAGGAGGAGGAAGGAAAAGAAGTATATTAGTGATACCAGGACATTAGAGTGTAAAGCTGCTGCGGTCATTAGCGCCGAGAAAATGATACAAAATTCTGCTCTCTAAACCATAAAAGCATTATAAAACTTTGGCTCCAGCAACAAAAATACAACAAAAATGGACAACTGTGTAAATATTTGGCACAAAAATATTAGATACAAAAATTAAGCTTTTTACAACTTGAAAGTCCTAAGAAATTAAATGCTGTTCAGATGTAATTTCCCCATGGAGAGAATTTCCCACGGAGGGTACAGGAGAAGTATGCTCACATTTGAACAAATGTCCTTCACAAAATAATAGTTTCATATATGCGATGACAATTGCACTAGGAGATAGCCCAGCAAAAAGTAGTAATTTAATCTTGTGTAATTTGTTACCTTGAAGCTTGGACCATTCTGCAAGCTAATATGAGAGAGTGACTCGACGAGATAACTTTTAAAATTATCACAGGTAACTGTGAAAGTAAATACATGGGTGATAAAATTACCAGCTTTGCAGCAGTACTGGCACCTTATTCCCTAGCATGCCTACATGAGCGAACTTTCTCCAGGATAACCTGTTGGAGAATGTCCGGAATCTGTTGGACTACAGGATATAACGAAAACTTTGAAAACACCCCAGTGATTTAAAGCAGATACCACAGGGGTGGAATTTCTGTTGCCCAACACGTGCACAGCATACGCAGTTGATATGCGTTAACTGCTGAATTTCAGTTAACTGGTTGCTTTCTGTTTCCAAGTAACAGTGAAAATGTAATACGAGTAAGAAATCATTAAACATATCCATTACTGCATTTTAAAAGTAATTACATAAAGAAAACACGAGATCTATTTTTTATTCTTAGGCTGAGTGTTGCGATTAGAGGCCAATGAGACCATCCACTGTGCTCATGCGCTTGAAGCTGGCTCTCGCCTTTGTTTGCGTGAAGTGTGTTTCTTATTTAGGGAAGAGTATAGTTATATTAGCACTAAGGATTCAATATTTATTTGTAATGTACATTTAATATGTATTGTCTTCCTACGATTTTTCATAGCAAACACAATGTAGTGGTTATTCTCCATATTGTTTTTCTTCTACAGTGTAAGCGCTCAACTTTGAGACACTTCATTTTGTGATATTTAGGTAGTTTGTGTGACTTAAAAGTACTTTGGTTAATATTTGAAAAAAAGTTTGGAAATAAGAATAAAATAATTAAATTCCTAGGTTAGTTAGAGGTTTTCTGCTCTATTCTTTACTTACCACTATTGTTGCTCGAAACAGGGCGCCCGTCATGTTCTGCCGGCGGCGAATCACATAATCCGTTAGAGTATAGTTCAGCCCATTGGTGGTATCCCATTGACCAGCGAAAGTCGCATTTACTGTAAGCGTGTGGTTAAGTTTGTAAACATCCATAATGGTAATCCGTTTGGCTTTGGTGTCCTCTGGAAAAGCCCAGTGGAAGTCACTATCGTATTGTAACTTGAGGTTCTCCATCACTAGTCTAGGAAATCCACTGGAACTCCATACCAACCACTTGAAACTCACATTCAGCAACAAGGACTCGGAACACTGAAGAACAAGAAATATATGTATATACAGAGTGGAAGGGAACTTATATTCCTTCTAATATGGGCTTCATAGAAGTATTACAAACAAAACATTCTAATGGCATTTTGTTCTCTGATCAGCCGATATCCAAAAAATAAATAGCTTTTGTTCCAAATTGGATGCGTAATTCCACAGGAATGTACGAAGATGTTACTTGTAAGATGCGTAGAGAAACTTATTTCTGACATAGCTTCGGTAGTAATTAGGAAACATTACACAGGTTTCGAAATAATTAATCGCTTAAAAGAATTCAAGGAATACTCTGAGCAGCTTCTTCAGACGTGAAGTCACTATAAACAGGTCGGTCGCTTACAGGGTAGTGTAATGCTAACGATTCAGATTGGCCTACACTCGCACAGTAAACACGAAAGGACACGGCATAGTATTTGCTTACGTTCACGAGGCACCACGCTCCGGTGGTTATGTGCTGAACTAGTGAAAGTGACACCCACACATTCTGCTGTATTGCCAGCTCGTTTTCGACAAAACTAAAATATCTCCGTAGGAAATGGTCAGAGAGAAAAGCGTAAGATATACAAATATGTATTCCAAATAGCGAGTTCTATCACTAGTTTAAATTAATGTAATTCTTTCCCTTCCATCCTGTATATATAATATACAGGTGTCCCAAAGAAACACCGACGACGCTTAATATGTGGTGCGGAGGGCAAACTGATCGATTTTCAAATAGGAACCCCTGTCCGGAAATGCAAGGTTTGGATATATATATATATATATATATATATATATATATATATATATATATATATATATATATATATATTGCATAGAATGAGGAAGACAGCACACTTAAGAAAGGGAATAACGTAAAACAAAACCTAAACATACAACTTAGGTATGGCTACAGGCTGCACGATAACACACTGTACATTAGTGAATCTATGTATTGTCTATTGTTCACAGATTTTTTATATGTTAACAAGAGATAAACATCATTTTACTAATGGATGAACAGAAACTACAGGGAAACATTTATGGATTTCAAAAAGCCGCTCGAGATGTGGCAGTAGTACTTCTTCAAGCCGGGCTTAGCAAGAGTATTGTTTAGTGGGCCTGACACTGGATGCATTGTAAGCAAATGCAGCCTTTCCAAAATTCTAAGCACTTATTATTGGCTACCATAAAAATGCAGATGCTGAAATACCTTATTCAAAACGACGCACACCGTGGGTTGGAGTTTGTCGAGTGCGCATTGAGCGAAGCAAATTTTCACATCAATGGCAGTCAGCAATCAAAAACAGCAGGCATAGTTTCATGCATGTTATAGATATGGATAACTAAAAAATTTAATTCTGAACTAACAACGCTGGCTTTTTCAAAATGTATAACATACATGTAATATAATGCGAACATGATATAGCCTAGATTTAACATATTTTCCTTTAATAATTTAGAAACTATGGTCAAATTTATTTATTTTCTGTTACGAAGAAATACATATAGGCATACATGCATGCATACCTGCATACCTACCTACCTGCTTGCCCACCTACCTACCTACATGCCTACCTACCTGCCTTCTACCTACCTCCCTACCTACCAACCTGACTGCCTACCTACCTACCCGCCTATCTACCTACCTCCCTACCTTCCTACCTACATACCTGCCTACCTACCTGCCTATCTACCTGCCTACCTGCCTACCTTCCTACCTACATACCTGCATACATACCTGCCTATCTACCTACCTGCCTACCTTCCTACCTACATACATACCTGTCTACCTACCCGCCTATCTACCTACCTCCCTACCTTCCTACCTACCTTCTTACCTGCCTACCTACCTGCCTATCTACCTACCTTCTACCTACCTCCCTACCAGCTACATGACTGCCTACCTATCTACCTACCTCCCTACCCACCTACATTCCTGCATACCTACCTACCTGTTTGCCCACCTACCTACCTACATGCCTACATACCTGCCTTCTACCTACCTCCCTACCTACCCACCTGACTGCCTACCTACCTACCTGCCTATCTACCTACCTCCCTACCTTCCTACCTGACTGCCTACCTACATACCTGCCTATCTACCTACCTCCCTACCTACCTACATTCCTGCATACCTACCTACCTGCTTGCCCACCTACCTCCCTACCTTCCTACCTGACTGCCTACCTACATACCTGCCTATCTACCTACCTCCCTACCTTCCTACCTACCTACATTCCTGCATACCTACCTGCTTGCCCACCTACCTACATGCCTACATACCTGCCTTCTACCTACCTCCCTACGTACCTACCTCCCTACCTACCTACCTGACTGCCTACCTACCTACCTGCCTATCTACCCACCTCCCTACCTACCTACGTACCTGACTGCCTACCTACATACCTGCCTACCTACCTACCTACCTACTTGCCTGCCTGCCCGTCACACTGTGGAAAATGTACAGGGTGATCACATGAAAACTGTGCAGATAGAACAAATGACTTTTATCACTATTGTGACCCGTGTTCTAAATATAACCGTATTATTTTATAATAAGAAGTTTAAAATAAACTCCTATTGTAAACACACATATTAATATAATTAGATACATTTAAGGATACTGAGAGCTGTTTTATACCCAAGTGCAAATTACACGGTCCTGCTCCAAATTACATTCTTGCAAACTTTTTAACTTTTATTTTTATGTGGAAATATAGAATGTAATAACGTTTATTACTGATCATTAGTCTATTGTTTAATACTTCCCCCAGAATGGTACCTATATCATTCAACATAGTCCATAGGCATTTATCTGCCATACAATAAGTGCACCAAATTACACGGACTTAACCTACTTTTGGATTTGAAATCGAAACTCGCCGTACTCATTTAAGATTCTCCATTCAAACTTGTGACCAGTATCCATTGAATGAGCAACAGCTTTATGCTAGTGGTGCATGAGGAAACTTCTGCGGAACTTTATCTTCAAAGTATACAGTTCGATTGGCTCCTGAATTTACTTTCTTTATCTGGAACCGCTCATTATCTGGAAGACAGTGATCCAGTCTTGAAAATGTTATATGGCAAAGAATATGACGCTGAGGGTGTTTCTTCTCATAGATTTGCTTTGTTACATTAGCGTTACCATAAGCTGAACTCAATAGCTGACTGTAACAAATGTTCACTCCGATTGCTGACCAGCACACTTGGTTCGTTGCTTAGACGAGTTGCTGCCAACTCAACTCGGCTGTCTCTCAAATTGAACTCAACTGAACTCTGTCGACTCCGCCCTCACACTTTGCGTTGTAGAGTGTGATTCGTCCTGAGGCAACAGTCACGAAATGTCAGCGGAAAAAACCAAAGATCATCTGTGGAGAAAGCCGAAGAATAATCCCACCCTTGTCTCTGAGTAGATAATTGTGTGCCTATATGCCTCTGAGCTTCAAATTACAGATGTATATTCAGTTTCAGCCTTAATCAGTTTGAGAGCAATGGTTCGCTGAAATTAATTAGTAATCTTAATTCTCATATTTCCCAACAAACAGAAATATTTGACAAAACAATATGTTACTAAGCTAAACTCTGAGTTGTTACAATAATAGGCATAGAGGCATACTTGGGCCTAAAATACAATGGTATTGCTAGGCTAACATGTAATCTAAGTGATGATTCTCTCCGAAATATCCTTAGGTATAAAACGGATAGGAAATATATTTATTCTGTGCGAAAATAATGCAGAAAAGTTGGTTTTGATCAAAATATGACATTACAAATCGAAACTACAGCAGTGAAACAAACACGGCAACTGTTTGTATATTTGAGTTTTTACTTACAGACACTCTTTAAGTAATATGATTCTCAGATCCCACTCTATAATGGACATGAAAGACCGCTTAGTTTTACTCAGAGGCCACTTTATCAGGCTGGAGATAAAGTAAATCTACCGCACGACACCGTACGGTACGTTCACTGTACGATCCTGGGTGGAAGGAATCACAGATTCACAAAATACACATGCCGCCGTCACTAATCATAAGCCCTTTAGGTAAAGCTTATAGGTACCCATACACAGCTTTGGTGATAGTCGTTATGATTATAAAGTTTCTACTATTAATGTTACATTTTTAATTAAATCAATTAACAGTTGGATGTTCAAAACTTATGCTTGCACATACCTGGAAGAGATTCTCGTGGTTGGTTTTGCAATCATAGTCCAGAAATACGCCGTAAGTGCTCAGAGAACGCTTCATTACAGATTGCAAAAAAGTTTCTGAAGGTTCCATTGGGTCGGGCAACGTCATGTAGAAACCTCCTGGTACTCCCAGAGTTTGAGACAGTTCGTGTGCTTCTGTAAAAAAATAATATTCATCGTTACGCTAGCTGACCCGACAGACATCGTTCTGTCAAAAGCTACTGGACTGTGGCACTCCCACATACCAATCTTTTCTGGTCAAGTCCTAGTGATGGCGTCGCATATAAAGTGTACATATAGCGATAACAGCTTTATTTTTTGTAATGGTCATCAGAACAGATAAGTTTGTGACCATATGCAGTCACAAATGTGTAACTTAAACAAAAAATTGAATATAAACGATTTCAGAGTGATCATATTGACTAATCAAATGATTACCGTGATATCAGCAACAAATTTGCATAATGTGATATACTTTTCTATGTATGTTTAATGTCATAATTATAAACAACTACTTGCAAAATTCAGTTTTCTATATCGTGCACTGCAATGCATTTAGTAATATTGTCTTAAACGATGTTTTGATTGTAATGATTTATGGTACACGCTATTTTTTGTTTCATTGCCTGGCGCGTAAACAAACAAAGCTGATGGTTTCCCAAAATGAGAACAGGCATCACAAAATTGGCCATGCGAGAAACATAGATTTTCAAGATGAATGCCACAAACACTTAATGACTGCCCATGGGATTTATTTATGGTCATAGCGAAAGCAAACCGCACTGGAAACTGCAGTCGTTTAAATTCAAATGGTATGTCATTGGGGTGCGTGGTATCAAAACGTCTTCTCTCTTATACTTTCCTTTTAGAACAGTTGCTTCGATCACTTCATTGTTCAGTAATTTTTTCACCGCTAGCCGTGTGCCTTGATTGGTCAAAGCGGAGGACAGAAGTGTCACTGTTATATCCAATAATATGCGATGAATGCCTGACTGTAGCCAATCAGAGGTAGTATAATTTATTATACACGTGGAGTGCACTCAATCTGCTAAGATACCTGCCAACCCAGTTGGAGTTGGTGCCGCTTATCGCTTGCAACACCTTAAGTATGATGTCACTCTAATTCTAGGATAGACTATACCTGTGGTGAGGTGGTAACACGTGTGACTTGCATTAGGAGGTCATATGTTCGATCCCTGTGGCCGATGTTGCTATCCCATCGGTTTTTCGAGTGGTTTCGCTGGGTTTCTCGCCGAATGCTGAGAAGCTAACTACTTCCCTCGAATTTTCTGTCCCTCCAATTCACTCCACTTCTCATTTCACTTCACTTTTATTCTGCTTCTCTGTTTCAGGGTTGTTTCAGCGGGAGTTTCGGCGCTGCATGTCAGGGGAAAAGGATGTTCTCCGTAAACCTTCATCCTCCGGATCTGGGTGGCCTCGTAGTCTCAGACTACGTAGTCCGAGACTAGTCTGAGACGTGGTCTCAGTGGGATATGTAAGCGTGCAGGGGGAAGGGAGGCCGGTTTGTACGACGTGCCACCGGGGAGTCTATATCAAAAAACTGTAGGAACCCTGTCTTCTGCTGTGGTATGTGGTATGCTGTGGTATGGTTTCGGCCACCCTCTGTGCTCTCTCACCACATACGCCTCCTCCCGGGGAGGGGGGCACTCCGCCAGGGGCATAGATACAAACATTTTTTCCATTTGCCAACGTACTAAGTTCCCTTTCTGAAACCGAGCAGGATGGCTCAGGCGGTAACGTCTGTCGCCCACATTCGGGAGGTCGCGGTTTCAATCCCTTGGTCGATCTTCCCTACCCATGGTTTTTTTTCGAAAGTTTCCCCAAGTCCATATCCTCCGAATTTCCTGTCCCTCCATTCCGTTACATTAATCGTTTCATTTAACCCTTCATCCCTTTAGGTTTCTTTCAGGGTTGGGAGAGTCGGCGAGCGTCGTGGCAGCAGCACCGCAGGGGGATTACATGCGCTCTCGTCTCCCGGATTGGAAGGCGAGCCACTGGGCTCCCCATGGGATGGTACAAGCCCAAGGCGGGGGAAGGGGAGCTAGCCCAGCCTCCACCGGGGTGCTTCTAACTGGTAAAATGTAGGGACCCTGCCAATTGCTCTGTTGTGATAGCGTTCCGGCCACCCTTAGGATCCATTCGCCTCATCCGTACTCCCTGGGGTGTCCCGTCATGGGTATAGGCACAAAAGATCGCCTTTTGGTCGAGGTGCTAAGTACCCCTCCACACGTAGTCATAGAGTTCCTCTCTGCAACTTGCAATACCTCATACTGTTGGTTTCAACTTAGTTCTGCGTAAACGGGTTTCCAAAAGTTGGGCTTTATTTATCTACATAATTACAAAAGAAGCAAAGAAAAGAGAAGAAAAGAAATAAGAGAAGCAGCAGTGAATTACAAGCCAATACAAGCATCTGATCAATGTGTACTGATTCGGATAGGGTCTTAGTTGCAAATTAAATTACGAGGTTGATTATTATCTCATCATCATGCACATACCTTTCCCAGCAACCAATATTTTTCAAATATTTATACATTTTTGTATAAATGCACGGATCCTTATTTCTGAAGTTACTGTTGTTGTTGTTATTATTATTATTATTATTATTATTATTATTATTATTATTATTATTATTATTATTATTATTATTATTATTATTATTATTATTATTATTATTATTATTATTATTATTATTATTATTATTATTATTATTATTATTATTATTATTATTATTATTATTATTATTATTATTATTATTATTATTATTATTATTATTATTATTATTATTATTATTATTATTATTATTATTATTATTATTATTATTATTATTATTATTATTATTATTATTATTATTATTATTATTATTATTATTATTATTATTATTAGCAACATCATCACCACTACTTATTTTCTTCGGCTTTGTTTCACATAGGAGACGCGTTGCACCTAGTACGTCTATACAACAGTGGGATACATACACAATAACTTTGTCAGACATCACCAGACTTGATAAATCTAACGGATCATGTATTGTACTGTGACATCCATACATGACGCTCTCATGTATTAATGCAGGAAACTTACCTGCACGCAGTGCACGGTTAGAAATATTCAAGCATTTTGTCCAAGTAAAGTTCTGTACATATACAGCAAAACCAGTGTCTTTTGAAGGGTTACGTTAACAGATTATTCTAAAATTGCTTATGCGATTAAAATTTGCATTCATATTTCTAACAAATAGTTTGCTTACATAAAAATCCCTGGTGTTTGAAGGAGAGATTCATCAAGAGTTTTTCTAAATGTTTTATCGAAAATCGGGTGGTTATTTTCTGTCCACAAATAAACATGTATTAGTGGAAACTAATTATTTTTATATTCATTCTAATATTTCTAGCCTTATTTCCTCTCACACTACTGCATGCACGTGGGGTCAATTACCATCAAAATGCCCATATTCCGTTCCAAAATCAACAGCTATTTGAATTAAGGGTTTGGAATATGGCTTACTAAACATATTAAATGAACGTATGTCCCCAGCATTAACTTTAAGGTACTTACCTGGAAAGGTTTCCTTCTTTCCGTAAGCTGCGAGATATTTGGCTGGGAGCATTTGTGTATTGGAAGACACGAGCGGTTCTTTTAAAAATATTCGCACCTTTATATGAGAAGGGATGAATAAATTTAATACAGACAGAATTAATAGCTGACTTTCTTTTCCTGTCAACAAGTTCTCAAGCTTTAATTTTATTTTCTTCATCTACCTTAGTAGTCCGTATTGCAGCCTCTTAACACATGTAGATTCGATGTCTGTGCTTGAAGTTTACGCAACTGGACGTTCTTTCAGATTCACATTTACATAAGAAAACACGTCGTTCTTTCAGCTACTCAGGTATACACCGGCAGCAACAGAGTAGTCGCCGAACACACATGGAGTACAGTTTGTCCAGATCGTCCTGACACTCCATATGCACAAAAGAGGAGAAGCAGACGTGACTGGAGAGTTGGAGAACAAGCGAGTGATACCAGAACTCAGGCAGTCACATACACAAGCAATGTATGTTTATGTATTGTAAACAATTATTGTGTAGTTATCACAGTCAGAGCAAGTGGTATACTAATCCCCACCTCTCCTATTATGCAAGTGGGCAGGTCTCTGCTATTGCGCATTTATACTTCAGGAGTGGGGAGTGTCACGACAATCTGGACAGGCTGTACGAGTGATCTAAGTCGCCGAACATGTTTGCTTGCCACATCTTTCATAGGGAACAACGTAAGTTTATACGAGCTATCTTTACTGCTTTACTGCTGCCTCTTCAATGTAAGACTTGAAGCTTTCCCTGCGAGGGTTATTGGTTTTTCTTGAACTTCTTTCTTTGGAGTATAATTGACACCCAGACTAGTCTACATTTTAGTTGATTTGTGCTGAACCAGGGTAAAAAATATCCACATAATCTCTTAGCCTAGTCATATAATTCATAATTGCTACCACTGGAGAGATTTATCTATACATAAGATTAACCGTATAATGCTTTATATAAAATGCGAGAGTAAAAGCAATAAATGGCACATTGAGCCACCTTTTAAGCTACGTAGCTTAAAACAGCATTGCATTCGCTCCACTTAGAGTCTACTTTCCAGTTAATTCTTTTACTTAAGCTTCAACTTACCAGAATCTCATGAATCCCTTGCTACTAATTCTCAGACTTGTGTATATAGCACAATCTAGTTTCAATAGTGGCACCTTTAACTTTCATTGAATAAGAAAGCAAACAAGGAAATGAGGATCAGTACTTTTAGCATCGCCTGAAAATACTAAAACTTCCAGCTATATCCATAAGAAAATTAAAAGAGACACCAAGCATAGTATAACTGCATTCTTCATCAAAATAAGATCAATATCAGGATGAATATGACACGCTCAGTATTCTCTACAAAGTATAATGCTCGTATAGTTTATAACTTTGGGACTGAATACATTATAATATGAAGAAAACAATTGATTTACATTATGAAAATTACGTTCCGCTCCTTATAAGAACTTATTTGCAGAAGATCTTCTAGAAATAAATAAAAAGGGAATATTTTCTTAAATCGTTAGGAGATATTTCCTTAAGGAGTGTTGCGTGCGTCCAACTTTTAAGTATTATTATAAAGCACTAAAAGGTGAAATAATGACAAGGTTTCCTTTCACTCCCTTTATATCCGTAGTCACCCAGAATATCATGTAGGAAAAGGGTCATTTAGAATCCCAAGAAGATATTAACAGTGCTGAGTATTCTTAGGACACAATAATAATTATTAAGGTGACTAAACCCACAGTATTTCTGATGGTGTACCAAGTTTAGTGTTCATTCTTAATTTCTTTGGGTAATGAATAGGATTATAGCGATTGAACGCCATAATCAATATTATAATTGCATCTGACACTACCACATGTTGCCAATTACTGTATGTCGGCCTGGGTGGCTCAGTTGGCTAGATGCTGGCCTACTGATCCCAAGGTCGCGGGTTCAAATCCGGCTCAGGTGGTTTTTAAGTGTGCTTAAAAACGGCAGCTTCATGTCAGTAGATTTACTGGCATGTAAAAGAACTCCTGCAGGACGAAATTCTGACACATCGGCGACGCTGATATGATCCTGGCAATTGACAGCGTCGTTAAATAACAAAACAATTTAATTTAATTTTTTAGTTTTGTTGCCAAATACAGAAACTTTTCTAGTCTAAAGACAAAAGCAAACTGTTAAAATTAGAAGTCTGCAAGAATGAACGATCACAGTGGTATTGGAAAACCTTACTACACATCAAAGAAAGCGTGCAACTTATATCAGTCTCATTTGAATTAGAGCGGAGTCGATTTTAAGTTAATTTTTAAAGACTTAAGGAATCAAATGTTCTATAGGGAAGACGCTTGAAGTTACGGCATGAGTAATTTTTTATTATTCCTTATAATACTGCTGTAATTATTGGAGATGCAGCAATAAAATTAAGGGTTTTTGACTTACTAACTAGAAACAAAAGTAAAAAGGGAATATGATTACTGCTTAAGACAATTATATCCTCACCAGATCTGGAGCAAGACATAACAGCCAATATACGCGCTCGTTTATATTTAAAGAAGTCTCTTATGAAGGTCATGACATTCCAATTCAAAGAGCACAGAATCATTGCTGGAAACACAAGGAACACGAACAGCTTAATCAAGAACATGTTGACCTCAGTGGAGACGATGCGCAATTGATGTGAACTTCGAAAGGTAGTGATCACATGTTCACGTGTCTTAGATCTCACAGTGCCTAAATAAATAATTGTATATGTGTTTCTGTTTGAATTGAGCCCCATAAATAGTGAATGAATCAAGGAAAGATGATCGTTTAGCCTAATCGACTAGATGTCAGCTATGTTGTTATGACCATAAAACAACTGAGAAACCTCAAAGGAAACATATACGAGTAAAAGCAAATGATTTTAAATATATCTATGCCCTTTTGTCTGTTACCTTTTAGGAATACTAAATAAAGGTATCCAAGCCTGAAGTCATAATTATACATTAATAGGGACAAAAGGGACAAACTGACACGCCATCTGGGCAAGATGATCACCATGTGGAATCTATGCCTATGACAGAGAAAGTGGATAGATGGGGGATAATCCGACAAAGCTCTCGTTTCGGTTCATCATTGATGATGTAAGAGATTTGCTAGTTCTAGATGGGATTATAGATAGTCTGTATGTAATCTAAGGAAGGAGTGGTGAGGAGAGGTGGAGGGGGGAGGAGGAGGAAGAGGAGGAGATGTAGGTTTAAGGGCCCTCAACTACACAACTACATGGTCATCAGCGCCCTTAAAAAACAATTCATGGCAAAAGCCAGATATAAACTTCAATAAAAAGTAAAATTACTGGTAAGAAGGGAAATAAATATACAAAACAAAGAGACAAAAGTAACAATTAAAACAACGTGACAAAGATGTCAAAACCGTATGAAAACTAGATATCTAAAGTTTCAAACTCATATTACTCTCCGCTAAAAACTTAAAAACCCTTTCGACCACTTGTTTGTCGTCCGCCAAGACCTTGCAAGTCTGGCAGACAGTTGCAGAGAGTCTCGAGGGTGCGCCAGGGCAACACACTCTAGAAGCACGTGACGGACCGATAAAAGCTTGTTACACTGCGGACAAAGAGGAGCAGGGTCCCGTTTAAAATGGTAACCAAATTTCAGTGGCCAATGCGTAAGCGAGCCAAGTTAACCTCCTCGCGACGAGATATGTGAGAGGAAGTTACTCAGTTTATCGGAAGTACTTCCACTTCTCTAAGCTTATTACCGCGGCGAGCTGACCACTTTTCGTGCCAGCACAAGAGCACCGCTCTCCGCGCTTCAAGCCTAAAGTCGTCCGAAGTAATACGAGAGATGAGAATACTGGGTCCTGTGGTTGCCGCCTATACTGACAAATCCGCGAACCCCCCTTGGAAGTTAATGAACTTAATGTGCAATCCATTGCTGACTATTAGCCTATTATTTTAATGTTGATGTGAAGAACAATTTTTATTTGGCACAAATTAATGCAGTTATCCACAATAAATGCAATAACTCTTGACAACAAAATAATGAATTAATATTGTTTAGTTGAAAACTTCCAACATGCGCCACCCCCTGGAAAAAAGCCTGCCGACGCCCATGGAAGCAAGCGTTGGGTATTTAGGCATACACCTAAGCGCACAGCCATAATTTCCTAAGATGACATCACGCCGATATTGCAGAAGAGGTTATGCGGATTCGGCGTAGAGGCTCACAACTGGGCTTGTAAAAGCTCCTATTGCCATTCGTATGCCCTTATTATGGACCGCGTCTAATCTTCTCAACACAGATGGTCGTGCTGACGAATACACATTACACCCATAGTCTGGTTTAAATCGGACCAGTGCGCAACACATTCGCAGCAAAATTTTCCGATCCGCTCTCCACGATTTGCCCGGATAACTTACCCTAAGTGAGATTCGAACTCGCGACCTCTAGAATATGAGGCAGACACACTAACCATCACGCTACCGAGGCGGGTAACTGGTCCTGGTGCTGATAGCCGCGAAGATGAGGGAGTGTGTTCTAACCCCGACATGGTGAAAAGGCAATTGTCTTCTACGTTTCTAGAACGAAACGTGAAACTTTGAGATTCCACCTGAGTCTTAATTGGAAGGAACTCAGGCTAGTAGCTATCAAAGCTAAATACTTGAGCAAAAGCACTGCCAAAGGTGTTTGCCCCATCAAATGGATCAATAACAGCTCCTGTAGCTGTTTTAAGACCGGCAATTGGCATGTGGACCGACTTTCCGGGCGCTCCCCTTAACTTATCCCATCAACTGAGGAAGGTGATCGTGGTGGACGAAGCGGCGTCAGGGCGGGTTTTCTCCGGGTACTCCGGTTTCCCCCGCCATCTCATTCCACCGGTGCTCCATCTTCATGTATCATCAGTGTCACCGCCTGCGGTGCCGTAGTAGTAAAAGCGGGCGTTAAACACTACAACTAGGAAGGTGATGTCGGTGAAATGAAGGTACAAGCGTGTTGCGCAATGTCCTTTCGCTATCCTTAATGACTTACCTAGGCATTGCACGCACTTTCTTGTATTGGATTAGGTTATCCAACGTAGAGTAACGTTGGAAAACCCTGAAAGTACGCCTTCGAGCACGAATAGCAATCCGGCATTCATCCGTACACCAAGGCGGACAGGAAATCGACGGAAGGTGGGGGAAGTAGACCGGGAAATAGATTCCTCAGCAGCGGAAAGAATATTATCCCTGATACGTTGGGCTAAAAGTTAAAACACACACAGTCGTGCTCGTAAGTAAACACAGCCAACTGGGTAAAGGTTCCAATTGGCCTGGCCCATATGCCACCTAGGTGTACGTGTGGAACATGTATACTGTGTTAACAGGCTAATAAGACATGGAAAGTGGTCACTAGAGTGTAAATCAGGATGACATTCCACTGCAAGGAAAGAGCTAATTGTGTTGGAAAAACTACTAAATCAAGGTGAGACACGCTATTGAAGGAGTCAGAAATAACGTTGGCTCTCCAGCGTTCAGAAGAGCTAGGTTATGATTGTCCATGAAATCGGCAATTAGTTTGTCCCTTGCATAAGCCGGAGTTGAGCCAAAAGTGAGTGATGCGCACTGAAGTCTCTCATCAACAGAAAAGGTGTTGGTAACTGGGAAACTAGACATTCTAAATCAGTGAGCGAGATTAGAAACAGAGATCGCGAAGATGAAGGTCGCCGATCAGAGTCCACCCCAGAAGATTCCTCAGAAGACGATCTTCGAGGAGATATTTGTGGACTCCTATGTCCCTTGGATGTACTGGAAGCAGACTTAATATTCTCTTTTAGGAAGCCGGATCAACTACATTGGATCTTGAACTTTTTTGGTGAAGAACCACTTATTACAGGCTTGGCAGTCTTGTTTCCTGGAGTCGATACTCTTGGTGGTGAACTTGCTGAGGTGTTCTTTACAACCATCGTCTTTGCTCCTCCACCATATAAATCTTCATTTTGTTTCCCTGGGATGGGCTCCCTTATTTATAGCCACTGGGTAGAGCATGTTTCAGCATTTCAAAATTAACAAATTTGGGCCCCTTCTATGTCCACTACTTCTTCGTCATTCGGAACACCCCACCTATCTTGTGATAGGATCTCTCATCTGCAACCAACTTCAAAACAAACGCTAATTAAGAAGTGTGCTCTTATAAGAAGAAAAATAAAAGTAATGTCTATGGTGAAATATCACAAGCTAAACAATTAGATATTAACTTTGGTTGAAAAACGGAGCAACGTAGGAGGAAACGTGGTTAATAACAATGCGTAAAAGAAGGCAAATGTGTATTAAGTAAACCCCATTGTCGAATGTACAAATTCAACAGTGTTGAAATTTTACTTATAGGAATGTGCTTCGTCATAACAGAATTACGTACTGCAGAATTACGTTTCCATACGAAGATGTTTCTGAAATTATTAATTTCAACTTCTGAATAATTATCCGATAAAATGCCTTCAACATTACCATTATTACAATGAAAATATTTTTAAAAATTAGCATTTATATGACACAACATTATCACATAACTCTCCTGCAATGCTTTTTTTACTTAAGGACTAAGTTTTTGAAACGAAATTTCTTTCTCAAACACTCGCCTATAATAAATATAAAAAGTATTGCATTCCACCCAAAATCTCAATACCAAGATGTCACCGGAAATTCACTTTTTGAGACTCGTTGAATTAAAAAAAAGGAGATTTAAAGAAAGTTCTGCGCGTGCGCCCCTTATGTTTGTGCGTGTGTGCTAATACTTTTCTCAAGTGGAAACCACTGTTTATTCCTCCTTTATTTTATATTATTTTCCTTCTTGTTTGGGTGTTCATCCAAAGAAAACGGGATATCAAATCCATCTCACAGTCGATGCACTTCAAAAAGACTTGACTACCGCTTTAGATTGCTGCATTCTTTTTATACCTACAGTAAAGTGTAGGTTTATCTATATTAACAAGAAATAGAAGAATACGCTCTTGGAAGACTGAGTAGGGCAATTTATATGAATCCAACACATCGAATCATTTTTATCTTGCTGTTTTATACCTAACCTGGAAATTTGCCGTAGGTTTTACAATTCATGCAGGTCTGATACGTACAACATAAGGGTTGCCTTAAAGAATAAATGTAAATCAAATAAGTAGCAAGGAAGCCGGTGTTGAACTGTTGCAAAACACGTGCCTTAACTTTAATTATAATCTTAGCTAACACTACATACTTGACTTCATATTCCCTTTCATGCACGAAAATAGCATGGGGAACACGACTTTCTCTCTCTCTCTCTCTCTCTCTCTCTCTCTCTCTCTCTCTCTCTCTCTCTCTCTCTCTCTCTCTATATATATATATATATATATATATATATATATATATATATATATATATATATATATATATATGATGTATGTAAAACGCATTTCATAGCTCAATTATACATTTCCTTGTGGTTACTAAGAGGATACAAGAGACTGAAGTCATATTCCAATGTTTAAAAGCCTGAGGTGTTGCATTCACATTATTTTCTCCGCCATTCTACAATCTATTGAAACCTTTTTTATGGTTGCATTTATCATACCCCGCTTTTAACTTTAACGGTCATATCAGCGGCCCTTTCTCTGGTACATATATAGGTGTCCCATAATTAGACCGACAAACTTTGGGAGCTGATAGATAACACCAGCTCCTTTGTTAAGGAAAGATTTTTGCTGCGGTGCTTCGTTTAAGCGTTAGACGAGTTAATGTCATAGATTACTTCCTCCCACCCAGTTTAAGTATTTACGGCAAAATCAACAATGCAAATTAATATTGCATTTATCTTAGTAAGGCACACTATCTTAATCCAAGAAACAAACACAGAACACATAAACAAATCACAAACATCTCATTGTTTAGAGTTAATCACAGCTTTACTATTCAAAATTAGACCGATAAACTTTTAAACCAGAGAAATGGCTGGTGTCTTTGCGAGAGTAGGGCAGAATATGGCACGCCGATGCACTCTTTGTGTTAATCGCAAAGGGCGTGCGTTCCAACATTTACTTTGAGCACGAGTCTGTGTGAAAGAAGGTTCCAAAAATGTGGCGGAAGATTAACAAGAGCAATTATATTCTGACAATATTTGAGCACCAGTGTGCAGCACACAATAAAGCCTACTCAGAGACACAGAAGCGTATATATCAGAAAGTTCGGAAAGATAATTCATCATTCTCTACTATACAAAGAAGAATTGGGAGAACTCCACAGCAAAGGATACGACTTTGTTACAAGAAATGCCAAACCAACTGTCAATGAAAAGTATTATGCATCATCAGAAAAATAAATTCCTTGGAAACCAGAAGGAACCTAGAAGCTGCGAAGAAGTTATCCTCAATGATAATTACTGAGAGTGAACAATCGGACCAACGGAGTCAAAGAAAGAATAGTCCTTTTTGTAGGGAAAAGGGAAGAGAGAGACTAAAACACTCAGGACCGTACTTTATCGATGGGATCTTCAAGGCCTGCAGCAGTCAGTTTTTCCATGTTTATACAATACATGCTGATGCACTGAGTGACAAAATTTGGTTTATCCAGTTGAATTTTCATTTCTGTCGATCATGGAGAGAGAAACATATATGCGAATGTTTCATCTCATTCATCAGACTGTTTTTTAGTGGAATCCCCATTAAGTCAATGTTAACTTTCAAACAGCTGACATCTCTGCACTTCGCGAAGTGTTCTAATACAGGCTTTATTTTTATCTCAGGACCGTCACGCTGGGATTTTCTTATCAACTATTTACATGTGCGTCAGCCGGCCACGCCGTCAATTTCTTCTTGTTAAAGAACAACAGCTTCATCTATCCAGCACCTCAGATTGTTTCTATTCAGCTCTATCACTACCTCTCCTCTCACCACGGCTGTCACGTTCAGTGTGCATTCTTACGCAAAAATGGTTAGACAGTTAAGTTTAGAACTGTGCATTTTTTGTGTGTAAAAACTATTTTAAATACGAGTATCCTCAGCGTGTTCGTGCACAAAGTTTCCTGGTCAATTGCCCCCATCCAGAAATGCGCTTTAGGACATTGTGAATAGTCGGTCTGGGTGGCTCAGTTGGTTAGATGCTGGCCTACTGATCCCAAGATCGCGGATTCAAATTTGGCCCAGACCGATGGTTTTTAAGTGTGCTTAAAAACGACAGTTCCATGTCAGTAGATTTACTGGCATGTAAAAAGAACTCCTGCGGGACAAAATTCCAGCACACCAGATACGCTGATGTGATCCTGGAAATTGACAGCGTCGTTAAACAACAAAACATTTCTTACGACATTGTGAAAACGTTCGAAACCATGGATTCTGTGGTATACAAGAAATACGAGCAGAAAACGTACCGTTCTAACGCAGGAAAAGTTAAACGAAATGGGCACAAATCTGGAGCAAACATAAAAAAAATCACTACCAAAGTTGGCAAAAGTGGAAATTTCAATTTTTCTGCCCATAAAGCAACAAAACTACTGAAGTCGAAACCTCACAAATTCGCACGAGTCCATTGTTTGAAACAGGATGACCCTACAGCAAGAGCGCATTATTGTGAATGGCTTCTTTCATCAGTGACGGAAGGATTAATCAATCCTCAAGTGGCATTCTTTTCCGACGAGGCGTGGTTCCACCTTAATGGCCGTGTGAGCACTCAGAATACTCATTGTTGGTGTTCTGAAAATCCGAATCGCATTAATGAAGTGCCTCACTGCGACAGGAAAATCGGAGTTTGGTGTGCTATAAGCGCGAAAAAAATAGCCAGTCCGAACTTCTTCGAGCAAACGGCAAATACCAAGAGATATCGAGATTGTGTTTTTGCTCCGTTGTCACGCCAGTTGACGGAAGAAGAGAAAACACATGGATGGCTTCAGGAAGATTCGACAAAGGCTCATACGGCAGTGACTTGCATGAGTAAAATTAGTGAAATGTTTAAAAGATACTGGAGTAACTAGTGCTGGTATATGGTCCTCTCGTTCCCCCGACTTAACAGTGTCGATTTTTACTTGTGGGGAAATTTGAAAGATAAAGTATGCAAAACAAATCCTCATACTCTGGAAGAACTGATGGAAAACATAACTCATGAAATCACAAACAGTGCAGTGGCCGACCTAAATCGTGCGAATCTAAACATGTTTTCTCGCTACGATGCCTGTTTAGCAGCGGGAGGACACCAATTTCAGCACCTCATGTACGGTAGGATTTATACATTATGTCTTAATAAGCTGTGAGAGATGAAGTTTGAACAGTTGTTTAAGAACGGGAGTTTTAGCATCGGCGCGGCCGGTCGATGCCCACATGAAGGTATGATTCCCTAGCAGCGTGGCGTTCACGCCACGCCGCGGCATTAGGTCTGGAGCATGCGCAGAAGAGTTTTCATTTACAACTATTTATTACACAAACTTTCAGTTCTGTTTATTTTGCACTTTCTGAGGTGTTTACAACTTGTCTGGGTACGATAACGCTAAGGAGAATGTGAGTGAAGTCATACTGATCCGCTCTCATTACCGGAAGATTGATACCTAGGCTTCGGACTTTTAGTTTCTAAAAATCTTAAATTAGGTACCTAAAACAGGTTCTATCACAAATCAAAATAGGTTCTAAAACTGCAAAAATAGGTGAACAAAACATGACAGTTTTTATTTCCCATTACAAATAACCTGAAACATTTGACTGTCTTTATTGTATATGTCCATAATTAGAGTGGCAGTAAACAACTAGCACTTTTTGTAAGTTTTCCATTGAGAAACTGCATCGCCTGTCAGATAACACCAACTTATAAGACGAAAATGAGCGTTCTACATCAACTGATGTCACTGGAGTATATTTAAATGTTGGTATTAGACGCAAGGGAACAGCAGATTCCTATTCAGATGTTTTGGCAGATAAGATATCAGCCACTGTGCGGAATACCTGTCAGTCCTAGGTTTGTTTGAAGCAAAGATTTGAGTTTCTTAGAAACTTTTTCACCAACATAATCAGGAACCAAGATAATTTGTTTTGTCGCCTCTTTTATCAATCCCATTTGCGTGTAGACCGATTTGCCTGACGATTCTAGAGCATTAATAGTGAGGACTAGAAATACATAATGTGATTTGATGGATGCAGTATCATGGACAGTTGAGTCCTGCAGAAGTCCTTTAGCTGCTCACTGCACCCTCCCCCCCCCCCCCCCCCCCAGATTCAAAGCAGTGTTCTTACTGTCTTCCATATTATGCATTGTTCACTGTGATTGTTGTCAAGGCACGACTGTCATAGGCTTACCAGTGAGGAAGCTGAAAAATGTAAAATTGGGTAAAAATAGGTCCTAACGCAAAATTAGGTAGTTTTAGGTTGTATGCGACCACCATTTTCCAACATATATTTCTATAATTAGTATATACACAGCTTTTGTGTTTTATATATCATGAGGAAAAAAATAAAACTAAAAACGATCTTGAGTTTATCTTTCAACGAAATGCAACTTTCCCATCCAGTTTTATACCATGACGTCTTATAAAACCATGACATTACTATATGGAGCTTTTTTGTACATAAGAAGATATCAACATAACGATCCAAAACCCAGCTAGAAATAATCTACTTTCAATATACCAATTGCTAAGTTACAGGTTTTTAATACTATCACATTAAAGAAACGAGGAATTGAATTTAGAACGGATGAATGTTATCTGTTGAAAGTAGAGCGAATCTCAAGTTTTGTTTCATTTGTCAAATCTTAAATAACATTTCTGCAATTTAAGTTACGCCTCTATTGGTTTTTTTTAAATGAGACTATACCAAAAATGAATACGAATGTGAGTATTTAACTATTTAAATCGCATAATTACACATCTAATATTGCCAAAGAAAACACAGTGGAACTGGCTATGTTCCTAGGTGATGGACAAGTGTGTCATACTGGAGACAATGAGTACTGGAGACAATTGTAATTTTAAGTTATTAGATATTTGGGCAGTCAGACTTTTTATGGACATCGCCTGTGATAAAAAATCCAGAACACCTTGGGCATTTGGAAAATCCACAGATCAGTCTCTTTTATGACTATTGTGCACTGTTCCGTTCATCCATTTTATAGTTTTCCTGGCAATATAGTATTAATAGCCCACTTTTATTGTCATTTAATTAATACGTACCCAAAAAGAGAAATTAAGACAGACATTATTTTAAAAGCAATATTTTTATATAATCATTGTAAATTATTTTTGTTTAAGCAATAAACGAAGATACAAGTATATATAATTTAAATATTTGTAATAGTTTGAAACCTACATCAAGGTTACTGCTAATTTTTCAGCAGGCATAATTGGTTTCCTATTTCTATTGTAGGAGCTCCTCTTCACCTCTGTTTGGATCATGAATGTAACTGAACTGATTCACGTTCATTCGGAAAAACTCCCTAAATTTCTGTTCATCATTAATTAGATGTCTATTAATCAATATGGTGCTGAAGCCTTCATATGCCCTCGTTGTAAACAGTGGATTAATTTCCCCCTTTCGACATTTTCATGACTCATCAACAACAAACAAATAACATCATCTTCCTCTTCCTCCAAAAGAACGTCCAATGATGACATTTTGTTAGAAATCGCGCTTTATTCCACACATTCTACGGAACCACTGCCGTGTCGAGCTCCTATCGCCACGCTTCCTAGGAAATCATGTAGTCGCCAGGCGAGGCGTTCGTGGCTGGATCAGGGATCAGGCGACTGAACGCCACGCTGTTAGGGAATCATGTAGTCGCCAGGCGTGGCGTTCGTGGCTGGATCAGCGATCAGGCGACTGAATGCCACTCTACTAGCGAATCATATCTTAACAGCCGAATGAAAAATCGCCGCGTGACGGTCCTGACCGAAAAATAAAGACCTGTATTCAGAAATAGGTACCTGTTCCATATGAAGCTGTACCTCTGGAGGAAGGTAAAGATCTGCGACTGTAGGGAGAGGAAGAAGTACGACTGCATATTCATATGAGCGTAGCACAAGCCTTTCTGAAGCCAGATGGTGCCCTGAATGGATGGCTGGATATTCATTCCCAGGCCCCTTCAAATCAAAAAATTTCACAATTCTTCGATTATTTTGTGGAAATTTGGCTGGAGATTGAGCAGTTTCCACTGAAGCTATGGTATTGCTATTCGAGACCACATCGCACAATCAATGCTGTTAAGGGCTACCATAATAAAATAAACAGCATATTTCGAAGAGAAAATCCTAGACTTAAAGATGTTTCATGTTTCAAGAAAGAAGTTGAACACCAGAATTACAAATCTTATTAAGGTGATTTTAAGCATGCCAAAATGATCGCCTGGGAAAAGTGTGATGGAAATCGGTATTTTTTATAGAACCACTTTTCAGTAGAACGTAGGCTTCTGCCTTACTTTGGCAATTGTAATGGATACTTAAAAGTAACCTTGTCCTTAAAGTAAACAAGACTTACACTTGTTTTAGATATTGGAATTTCTAAAGCACCTCTCTGCCCTTTTTGGTAGTCTATTTAGTCAACACACGTGCAATTGCTTCACAAAGGAAATGTGCGCTACCCTCAACTAATGATTGCCATAAATCCCTCTCCACTCTTCAGAAAAGGCAAACCTCTATCCCTGACCAATAGCGACCCTCATTTTAAGGAAGTGATGGTTGTGTTCGCCTTTCGGCTGAGGTGCTACGTCTCCCCTTCCGCAAGTTGCCATAGCCATACAGTAATACATGTTCACTCCACGTGGGATCTCAGTGGCCAAAATTCTAAATTCCAGTTTTTCCTCTCTGTTTCATTACCTTTGAAGGTTCATTGCAACTCTGCAGAAAAAACTCAGGAGGAAGGACCCGTGTTGTAAAATGACGGTAAGCAGGGAACGAACCTTCATACAGAGAACGAAAAGTTGCGGAGTTTGGACTATAGTAAGCGGAAGGGGATCAGTGTTTCATATGTTACAATACAGACAAGGCCAGGTACAGTTGACGCAGGAACATTGCAGATAAAGTTTTGCACAAATTGCCTTCAATGCTGACACACAAACCCCCCCCCCCCCAAAAAAAAAGAAAAGAAAAGGCTTGTCGCTATATAATAACCTTTGAAATTCTTGCCACGACCTCGCAAGAAACAAGTGATTGGTGACGGGCACTTCATATATAGCAAACGTATTGACAAATTGAATCCAAAAACAATAAATTTCTCGAAAACGGTTGATGTCACAAAAAAGATATTCCAGATAAATTGTGTGTTTTAAAGAGATCTAAATTTTTGTGTTGTAAGTTTTGCCTATCTCTCATGTTTTACCAGATTCATACATTTTTATAAGTCATTCTGGATGAAAACTACCTACATCATCCGCGATTTCCAGAAAATTCAGGATATAGAGCTTAGTTGTCATGTAAATGTCTTAAATAAACGTACTTTAATCAGAATTGTTAGACACATTTTTTAAAAGTAACAAAATTGCAGTAGAGGATCCATCTTTATCCTTTTAGGAACTTATTGTTGCTTTTTTTTTTTTTTTTTTTTTTTTTTTTTTAAATTTAGGGGCTTCAAGCTATGTATTTCCGGTGAAATATCGATATTATGTGTTTGGGTGGAATGCAGTACTCCCTTTACCTAGGTGGTAGCAAAAGTAAAAATTGTATAAGAAGTAAGAATAGTTTATTCCCTACCCAACAATATTTAGGAGAGAAAAATTCTAAGGTGTATTCTTTCTGGAAATATGCTGGTCAATAATACACAATTTGTTTGTCAGATCGTCGAATTTGATTAGATTTGCTTAAATAAAATATTTACATTAGAACAACGTGCAGCATTATTTTATAAATTATTTATAAGATACCTGCTCATTAGTAATACACTAATTCATTAATTTAAATGCTACAAACAAAATTGATATTGAAAGTTGAACGACGTGATTTTCACGAAAGAAAATGTGGAAAAGTCACCAACGCCAATACTGTTGTAGCACTATTTAAATTTTAATATTGCGCGGCAAAAGTAGCTTAATCACAAAGGCCATAAGATGATAATAATATTCTCTTTAATGACACAACTGAAAAACAGCAGCTGTTGAAGTTCTCGTGCGGCTAGATGAAACGTTTTTTCGTTTCCTTGGCGGTGCGGAAACGATTATGAAATAATTATGAATGCGCAGTGTTTATTCAAGCCTAGCATTTCATAATAACCTCATGGTTAACCTAATTTCTTGCTTTGGGGCATTATGTCTTAAATTTTATTTTGTACACAAAAATAACAACACAAGCCTAATTTTATAACTAGAGACGAACAAAATATCGAGAAAAATTTACCAAAGTAAGAAAGTGCTTTACCAATATATAAAAATATTAGAAACAATCCGAAAATATTATAAATAATTATATAAGTCCAAAAAATTTTATATTTTAAGGGTCTGGGTCAGGTTCACTTCATTAGTTTAAAAAATGCAAGTGTGATGCATTCGCATGACATCCTGTCCTCATTGTTCTACAAACGATTCTTACTAAAGCTTATCCTTTTAACTTATTCTCGAGCGGAGGAGCTCTGGCGGTAGCTCTATGACCCACATTCGAGAGGTCGTGGGTTCAATTCCCGTGGCGAATTTCCTGATCCATGTTTTTTTCGGGGTTTGCCAGGGTCGCTAGGTGAATGCTGGGAGGGATAATTACACCCCCCGAATTTCCTGTCCCTTCATTTCACCTTCCATTTTGGTTGAGTCTTTCAGGGTTCCAAGTGTCGGTGGAAGTTTCAGCGTGCATATCAGGTGCATTGCTCTGGAAATCCTCGACCGTCGGATTTGGGGGAGGTCTCCAAGTCCCGGGGGAGGGAAGCCGGTTGTACGAGCCGCCACCGGGGAATTCAAATCTGTAGTTGTGAGGGACAGTCCTCTGCTGTCATCTCTCCTCAGTCCGGCCACTGTTAGTATCCTCTCACCTCACTCCTTCCTCCAGGACGATGCCCCGTTATTTATCATGAACATATCTTAAACACATGGCATTTTAACCAAATACTTTCTCCAAAAGTCCGTATGAAGGGTAGGTTGTGATGAAAATATTTTGCTGAAAATCTTCGTGCGGCATATTTGGAAGATATTTACTGATTTAGGTGCCAAGTTTGAGATTTGTGGCACTTTTGGTTTTGTTCACAGACACACGGAAAGACACGTGTGCACATATACCAAAACAACACAAACGCGAAACTTTTTCTAAAACTGATGTGTAGCATTCACGTAACTTTCTCTAAGCAATCTTCAACAAAAAGCCTCTTCTTCTATCCAGTTCGTGTTAAGTGGGATAAACATTTGCAGAAACATCTTTATTATAATTATTTATGCCAACAAACTTACTGCTGGTGTTTTTAAACACACAAGCCGTGTGTGGGCAATCTTTGCGAGGTGGGAAAGTAGGAATCGGCTGGGGAATTTAATGTCATACTGGCAAGTTGACCATGGTAGCTTAGTGGTTAAAGCAGCCGCTCGATAAGCGGAAAATCCGTGGTTCAAATCCCGGTTATGGCATCGAATTTGTCAGTCCTGATTTCACCTCTTAATCTTTATTATTTGTTACCATGTTATATAACACTACAAGTCATGCTTGAAAAAAATTCCGGGGACGATTAAGTCGGAAAAAATCCTTCTTCAAAGTTTGAATTCATTTCTGAGAAAGGTGGGGAGGGGAAACGAAGCAGCCGCACGTGTGCAAGCAGATGATTTCCAAAGACCACGGATCATTCCATGTATGCATGTTTGACTGCGTTTTAGCGGCTTCCTGAGTGGCATTTGACTGCCAAAAGGTTTGGATATTCGGCACGCTGGAATAGGACAATGGGTAACAATTACACCATTGATACTATTAATACAGTCTTCAACACACAGTAGGTACATTTAGCCATTCATTACTGAAATATTTCTAAAACTTAAAAATAGGAAACCAAGCTCAGGCTCGGGCAGTAACGTCTGTGGCCCCCATTCGGGAATTCGCGGGTTCAATCCCCGTGGCCGCGCACTCTGATATGGGTTTTTCCGAGGTTCCCCATGTCACTTAGGCGAATGCTGTATTTCACACCCTGGTTTCCTTTCCATCATTTCCCTTCATTCCACTTCCTTCTCATCTTTCAGGTGTGTAGTGTTGATAGTGCCGGACAGATGGCGTGGGTGATTGCGCATGGTAACTGCTGTTCTCGGCGCTAGATGGCGTTTGACCGGCCTTGTCCTCCGTCGCGTTGGGGGGGGGGGGGGGGGACGCTCAGTGCGATACCGGACCCGCGATGTGATGGCTGCTTGGTGGGGCCTGGCGCCGGGAAGAAGAGATCTCAGCACTTGTTAGGGACTTCCGTGCGTATCTGTGGCCTGTCTAGCTGCAAACCTGTGTGGCACCTTCGGTCCCCTCATTTCACCCTTGCCTCCTGGGGGATGATAGCCACATAGATCTGTGTAGGTCAAAGTGAGCGAGGTGTCACCCTCTGTATCTGTACCCTTTACCCTTTAAAAACAGTAACGGACAAATGGGGATTCTCTCAAGATGGGCACTGCCTGACCTGGCCCCCCTCTAGCTACGGCCCTGGCATGTATACATCATTGGAATTCATGAAAACGCATGTAAAATACTCACCTCAATACTGCACCATACAAATTTGCACACTATGTATGAGTTACTTTAAAACCTTAGGTCAATAAATAATATGTTAAAGTTGTAGTTAAGCTGATGGTTATAGCATGCATGGTATACTTTATTGGAATTCGTGAAAAACATGTAGAATACTCACCTCAAACAGCACCTTACAAATTTGCACAATGTGTATTTGTTAATTACATTCTAAATTACTTGTTCTCAATACACATGCACTTTTGATGTATTATTAGTGCTAAGCTGCAAAGACATCCTAGGCTCCAATGGCAGCATCAAATACCAGAAATTCTACAACACAATCGCAGCACTGCTTACGGATCCAATTGTGAAGCTAAACCGTACAAAGATCATATGTTCTGTGCACAACACAAGTTAATTAATTAAAAAAAACATGTTCTGTAGGATCAAATTGTGAATCTAAGCCATTCTCAAATCACGTTTATAACACAAAAATCGGTCCAGCCGTTTAGGCACCTTGGTCACATATACATGGACAGAAGAAATATATATATAAAGACTGATTTTAGATGGCCAATGTAGGTACGTATCTTCTTCTTCTTAATAGGCATTACAACTACATTAACTGAATGTTTTGGTCTTCTCTACAATTTTCTTCCATTCAATGCGATCTTTTGTCAGGTTTGTAGGTATGTATAGATGGCTTTATTGTGTAATTATTGTTGTACTGTGTATATATTGTTTTACCTCTAAGTCTTGTCTGCTTTGGTAAATTCATATCATGTAAAATGAGTCAAGGAGGGAATAAAATCAATATGAATTTACTTTGGATTTGATACTATACCCATTGCCTACAGAGATTCTGTGAGTATGTTTTGTTGATGAGTGGGCTGTTGTGCACTCACTGGGTGAGGTGTTTCTATGAATTTTTTTAATGAGTTAACCTTGAGTAAGTAGATAGCTATAATTTTAAATTAAACTACGTAAAGGTGTTGATTCCACAATAACTTTATGTTCTACTGTGTTGCAGATTTATTTATTTTCCCTCTTGATCCAATATTATTTTCCTTGGGACCCCTGTGCTTCGACATATATCTTCTATGCCATCAGGATTTGATAGCGACAAACAATGAATATAATTGACCACATATGTCACATTTCTTGGCCAGCTGGAGAATATAACTTCAGTTATTCTTTTGAATTTGAATTTTCTTAAATTTTGCAGATGGGATAAAGCATATTTGCTGGATTATAATTTATGATCTGATTTATTTTTATATGTTGTGTAGTGATGAGTATAGAATAATAGATTAATTGTTCAGTAACAATCTAATGTAGTTTGTGTATGATGAGTAATAACATCAATATTTTATAACTATGGATGGTGTGTACATATATTTGCAGGGATGTAATGTGTGTGTATGTGTGTGTGTGTGTGTGTGTGTGTGCGTGCGCGTGCATGTGTGTGTGCATGTGTGTGTATATGTGTGTGTGTGTGTGTGTTTGTGAATTATTTTGAAAAAGGAACAAACACAGAAACTGAATGAGACTTACTCTTTTATACTGACATGTGCACATGTTTTTCTTCCATAATAATACAATAAGGTTAATCAAATTTTAACTATATCACATTTGTATTCAGCTGAAACAGTTGTATTTTGTTATACTAATTATCCTATGTGTTATAAGAGTGGCTGATCAGCATTATATATTTTCAGGTGCCTGTTTATATTTTCTTTGACTTTGGGTTTTTGTATACTAGCCACTGTTAGTTTGCTCTGTGGTACAATTACTTTAAACCTTTTAAACCTGATGCTTGTGGGCACATTATTCTAGAATGCCATCCAATGTGCAAACCTGGGGACCCCAGGGTGTGGAATTGATAAAAGTTGGTGCGGGAGAACCATTTTAGCAGTGTTTCGCTGCTTGCATTGTTATATAAACCAAACCCAAGGATATTTTAATGTGGGGAAATTCTTGGTATAAAATCACCTTTGGGAGGGAGCAGGGGGTGGGGTGAATCCTACCCATCCCCCCTGGGATTTTGCCCACTGGGGTACTCTGTAGAGTTCATTGCTTCCAGATGGATTTGGAGAGTTGCAGTGGGGTCATCAACAATGTGGCACTGGCCATTATGACACATTTCCCATACAATGCCGCCTACCAGATGTCCTGCATCTGTACTTCCTCACCTACATGTCAGTTAGGGAGCTAGATTGTATTTGCTCCAACACCACAATTTTATTCAGCAAGTGGTTTGTAAGGACTGATCAACAACATTTTGTAAAAAGACATCAGCTTACTACTAGTACTGTTTTTGGCTTCTACTCACAGTGGTGCTTCACTGTGCAGTGAATAGTAAACACACATATGCATATTCATGTGGGCGTGGGGCTGCATTTAACATTATATTTGCTCAACCAACAGTGTCTACATTTCTGACAAAATATTTTAGGCTATCCCAGGGACATTGTTTAAAACTTATGGCATAAACAACTTTTACATTCAAATATTCGTGCAGAGTACTGTTTTTATTTCTCCAGGATGAACACTTACAATTAAAAACAACACATTTCAGTGTCCCTACAGAACAGAATATAACCAGGACTTAATTGCAGATGCTTATAAACTGTGTCACAAGGTCATTTTATTATTCTAACATTTAAATGTAATATGTTAATCTTTGCTTCATTCTTGTCCCTATATTTTGTATTTTCATTGGTATTGATACTATTTTGTTGAGGAGGATGCCAACTCTAGTGGACCCGGGGCAAGTGTGGCATTTATAGGGATTGAGTATTAGAGTTTTGGTATTAACGTTATGGTTAGGGCATGGAAGTTCATGCCCTAAACAACACTGAAATATGCGTGCATATATGCTCTTAAAAACTTGAAAATATGCCAAGAAATATGCACTATTAATTAAAACGATTGATGTCCCTTTGCAGTAGACAAGACGAGTTAGTATAAATAATAAATAAAGTTACCGTATTCCTTAGACATTGAAGCAGAAGTGGTCCGGCTGCTAGTATTAACTGCTAAATTGCAGTTCACAACAAACACTTTGCAAAAATGTTCAACTGTAAAACATCGTATGTTGTCTCGCAAAACACTTTTGTAACATGAAAAACTTCTCTCCACGTCATAAGATGTTATCGGGCATATTTAAATGATGTTAACTGCTTTACAGAGAGAGTCAAGTCTCTTGGTGTGACAGATGGTTTTTTTCGAGGATGTCTCGAATATCGCACATCTGGTTATAACCAGAATTTTTTGAAATTACATAATTCACTTTTTGTCCTGTGCTACCAGGAACCGAACTTAGGTCACATATGGTTTTTTCAAAGACAGTAAATGATTCATGTAAAGGAGATCCTACAGCTTCCAATGCCGTTATGGCTGTTGGTAAGAAAGAAAACTGGACAGATATGAAACTAAGATCCTCTTTTAACCCAGTGTCTGACAGAGTATTTTGCAGTTTCCATTGATGAAGCATCTTTCGAGTCCAATGAATTAACAACCTCTTCAACTATTTCTATGTGCTCAGTATAATATAAAACTGCATTGACTCATGTTCCCCATCGAGTTAACACTGGTGCAGGTGGAAGTAGGATGTTAGGTGCTGTTGATCTAAACAACTTAACTCTTTTAGGAGATTTAACAAAAATTTTCTTGGTACTGTACACAAATCTATCTACCAGGGGGAAAGAATCACGTATTGTCTCAGAAACGTGATGAAGAGCGTGTGCCAAACAAGTTATATGAATTAAGTTAGGAAAAATACCTTTCAGAGTTTGTCCTGATTTTAGCATATAAGGACCTGCATCAGTAACAAATAAAAGTAACTGGGCGTATTTGATTCCACATGGCCATAGTAATTTCAAAGTATCCATCACAAACTGGGTCACAGCTACATTGTTAGTGGCCGACAATTCGCACACATTAAGAAGATAAGGTGTAGTCTTTTGTTCATTATTTAAAGCACCCACGATTATATCAGCAATAGAACGGCGCTCAGAATCAGGGGTTTCATCAACAGACAACCACACAAACTGATCCACTAATTCATTTTTGTATATTTGACAATACGTTGTTGTAACAATGTCCTACATAAGTCTTACGCAGTGTACTTTCTTCAGGCACATGTTGTCGAGTGTACTTGGCAAGAAAGTTTTTAAATGTCGGATTATTAATTTTGAACAAGGGAATATCAGCAGCTAAAAATGCTTGACAGAAGTCGTATAATTCAGTAACCCTACTTCCTAAACACTCTACTAGCTGTGTTTGAGCACGTTCTTTGTTTGCGAGTTTTCTGATTAAATTCTCCTTATGTTTTGCTGAGTTTATGTGCTGACCTATTTGAAATCTTTTCTCACTCCCTACATTTTTCTCACATGCTCCACAAACAGTGACCTATTTTCTGTAGATATTAAATCACCTGAAAACTCGTTCTGTAAATTAATTAATCTAGCACTCGGAGTTGGTTTTATTTTTGACATTTGAAGAGCTTTTTAACATGGTAATTATTATTTATTTATGCCAACAAACTTACTGTTGGTGTTTTTAAACACACAAGCCGTGTGTGGGTTATTTAATCCTGGGATATAAAGTACTTACAATAGTAAGTCACCATTGGGGTAATTTGTCTCTGATGTGAGACTGCCTTTGTGGTTTACCAGGAGAAATACGAACTGGTTTGAGAATTTAATGCCATTCTGGCAGTTTGTCACAATAGCAGCCGCCCGGTAAGCGGAAGGTCTGTGGTTCAAATCCCAGTTGTGGCATTGAATTTTTAAGTTCCAGTTCTACCTCTCAAACTTTGCCCACACACGGCTTGTGTGTTTAAAAACACCAACAGTAAGTTTGTTGGCATAAATAAATAATAATTACCATCTGAAGATTATTTAATCCTGGGATATAAAGTACTTACAATAGTAAGTCACCATTGGGGTAATTTGCCTCTGATGTGAGACTGCCTTTGTGGTTTACCAGGAGAAATACGAACTGGTTTGAGAATTTAATGCCATTCTGGCAGTTTGTCACAATAGCTCAGTGGTAGAGCAGCCGCCCGGTAAGCGGAAGGTCTGTGGTTCAAATCCCAGTTGTGGCATTGAATTTTTAAGTTCCAGTTCTACCTTTCAAGCTTTTTAACATTTTATACGCATAATTTAATTTGGTGGGAACCAGTTCACAACACTGTTACGTTTGAAGACCACTACACAACTACTGATGGGCAGGCAAGCGTTGCTATAATCGTGCTTCTCAAAACGCTGATCTGCACTTTATCTTTGCTACTATAAACCTCTCAGATAACACACTGATTATTTTCTACGAACATACATATAATGAAAGGATGAAACAGGGGATTCACAGCCTGACAACATGACTCAGCATTAGTTCTCGCCACCTCGCGAGTTGCATCATCATGTGCAATACTACCAATGTAAAAGGAAAATTATACAGATGGAAAAAGTAATAAAAACCCATAAAAATAATTAAAATATGCAATATAGGGGCTATAATATTGAAATCTTTGTGAGTTGTGTCATCATGTGCAATATTACCTATATGAAAAATATTATCCACATGGAAAACAATAATAAAAAACCATAGAAATCATTAAAATATGCAATATAGGGGCTATAATATTGAAATAATATGCATTTATCAAAAATCAAGAAAATATGCAGTTATATGCACTATAAAATCATGTCCAAATAACTGAAAATTCCATAATTCGTGCACATAATGTAAAAGCATACATTTTTAACCCCTATGAAAAAACATGCAAATGCATGAACTTCCTAGCCCTAGGCATTAACTTAGTTGCAAACCACGTAGGATTACAAAGCTCAAGATACACACAACAGTGATGTCATTATATGTTCTAAATTATTTTTTAACAGCACTTTATGCACATTATGAAGACCTCAGAAGATCTCAGGAGACTTTCAGGTATGTAAAGTAAAGTACAGTAAAACCTTGTTTATCCAGATCTCTGGATTGTCCGGATCAGAATTACAGATTTTTTTTTTAAATTTAATGTTCACATGAGATATAAAATTAACTATGACAGCAGGAATGTAACTATAAGGATGTACTTCAAATATTTGCTTTTAAGTTTAATTCAAACTACAGTTCCTGCATAAATTGTGCAATAAATTATGGCAAGACATACTGTACTGTTCTGTGAAATTCTACCTGTTAAAGGGTAAAACGTACAGACACAGAAGGGGACACCTTGCCCACTTTGACCTACACAGATGTATTGTGGCTACCAATCCCCAGGAGGCAAGGATGAAATGAGGTAACCAAAGGTGCCACACAGGCCACAGAGATGCGTGAAAGTCCCTAACAAGTGCTGAGATCTCTTCATCCCGGCGCCAGGCCCTGCCAAGTAGCCATCATACCGCAGTTCCAGTGTCACACTGAGCATCCCCCCCTCCTCCCCGAAGGAGGACAAGGGCCAGCCAAACACCACCTAGTGCCGAGAACAGCAGTTACCATGTGCAATCATCCATGCCATCTGTCCAGCACTGCCAACACTACACAGCTGAAAGTACACTTGAAAGATGATAAGGGAATGGAATGAAGGGAAATTATGGAAAAGAAACTGTGGTATGAAATAATGCACCCCAGCATTCACATAAGTGACATGGGGAAACCACGGAAAAACTCATGTCAGAGTGTGCGGCCACAGAGATGTTAAGTTTAAGGAAGATTTAGTAATGTGTCACACGGTGCTGACACGGTATGCCTCACCAGCTATAAATAGCGCCGGAAGAAAGCATTGGCCTTGAACACTCCCTATCAATCAATACACCTGCCTCAATCTCCTCAGTTTTCCTACTGTTTTCAAAAGGCTCATGTCATTAAGTTTATTGTGTGTGTTTGAACCAGATTTTCTTTGTGTATTATCAAAGTGTTTGGGAGTGTACTTCAGTGTACAAGTTTAAAATTACATCAAAGCGAAAGGTCATGGTTTAATGGATAAAAGGTTGGATCCTATAAGTTGAATTGATAAAGGAGAAACATTGAAGAAAATAGCTCGACACCATTCCAGCTGAACTATTAATGATAAGGCGTTTGCATGACCGTCAGTGGCAGTTCCTGGGTGATCGCATACTCGCAACTGCACACCCACTAATTTTTTCCGCATGTGAATGTGTCTTTATCTTTATAGACATGCATATGAGAAAGTAAAATGTCTAACCTTCTTCTATATGAACTTCTATATGTATTTAATTTTCCCGCACCCTCTTTAGCAAATGTCACCGCATTCAGTCTAAAAGCTGAGATGCACAAACCCGATTTTGCGACTAGCGAAGGTAGCTTTCAGGCGAGGGGTACGCGGGGAGAGGTGCAAAGCTTGCCTTTAAGAGTATGGCGAGTTAAGGTAGCATAATCGACAAGGCCAACACATGCGATTCTTACCACGCAAGCGCACTACGTTCTCGTACAAGTCCCTCCGTTTTCCTTGCTACGAGCATTTCCCTCCCGTTGTTTAGCAGAATCTACTAGGCAGCCAAAGTGACGGTTCTAAATGCAATGTAACCATCTTCTATATTAAAATCACAGTTATATTAATGTTATAAACAAAATTACATCTAGTCTTATTAAGCAATTATAAATGCATATAATTACTCTTCATGTCATAATTTACTTCAGTTTCGAATAGTTATTTTGTTACAGTCTTTATTACTGTTTGTCATGTTTGTGTTCTGGCAGCAAATTGCATACAGTTGTGTCTGCACATAGCGAGCGGGAAATTTGAATCTATGAAGTGTGGAAATGAATAGCACGGCGAAACTGAAGGGGATAATCTTTCGGGTTTATTCTTAGAAGAGAAGCTGTTTTCCGTGCTTCTTGTTTGAGAGTGAGAGAAATGGCATCTGGACAAATAATAGTTCTTGGATATTGGTCATTTAAAACAAAACAAAATAGCAAAATATAAGAGCTCTATTGCCCATATGAAACGCGAATTAGAATTGCGTGATGTGTGTTACAGAAAGAAAGGGAGTAAAGGTGGAGAGGATGTAATATACTGTACACCCACTGTGACAAGTCATGAGCTGCCACTGATGACCATACTTCATTCAAATGCTGCATGAGTTTAGAACAGATGGCTGTGGATCAATTCTTTTTTTTTTTAAAGTGTTCCATTTATATCCCACCTCTAACTGCATATCAGCAGCATTACCTATGGTGTTACTCGTTTAACAGTGGGTTTTTCAGTCTTTGGGGTTTTTATACTTTGAATTCACCCACATACATTCACACATTTCAGACTCAGGAAAGGATGAGGAATAATCTTGGCTGGAGAAAAATTCCTAACCCCGTGCCGGGAATATTATGTGATTCTATGTGATTCAGATTTTTATATTTTTTTAATGTCTTGTAAACAATACATACTATGCACTGTACATAATTTTGTTACAAGATATAGATGTTTATCATCATAAACAGCAAGACTGCTTATTTAATAATTTAAGAATTTCATTTTGCTTATTACCCATATAACCCAGATTATCCGGATTTTCAATTTTCCAGATTGCTTTTGGTCCCAGTTAGTCCGGATAAACAAAGTTTTACTGTAGTAGGCAACTTTTCAATTCACATCCCTCAAAAATTACTACCACAAATGTTCAACTCTTTAAAGATAGATTGTATAAATAGAGATCCTCTATACAGCATACAGGAATTTAATACAGAACGTAAGTGTGATATATAACATAATACATTAGTTCTAGTTTTTGATGAAGCCTATTGTAATTACTGAAATTACTAAATGGCCAATAAATAAAACAATATGATTGGCCCATTAGAATGGACACGGTCCATTTGTATTGTGCACAGTCAGCAAAGTGAACCGCTTTTTGGATAGTGTCTGTCAGTCACCAGAGTGTTGAATACCGAGGAGGTGAGATGCTGTGCTATGCTTCTCTAAGCACTGTTATTCTATTTCACATATGGCAGTTGATCTTAAAATAACACAAAACTTGTTTAAAATAATTAAATTGTGTCCATTTTAATTATATTTAAGTAACTGTAAGGTCTATTATGATTTCAGATTTCGATTTATTTCAGATTATGATTTCAGATAAAATATACTAAACAATTTAAAGTCAACGAGCACGTCGCATCTGCTTCATACATTGCTACAAACATAAAACATGAAAGTGCACATTTTAACGTCTTTTTCAAGAGTGCATGAAATTCTCATTCTTAATCATGAGCATTAACATGAATTTCTGCTGTTTTTGTACTTTCATGTCATTTATGTCAAACCTTTCTCAAACATTTACATATAAACCAAAGTTCAGAAGTCACAACAGTATGTCACCAAAGAAATACCAGAGCAACATATAAAACAGATATGCCTACATCTTTCCACTTTTATCCTTTTTCTTTCTTTAATTTGAGGTTAGATTTCTGCTAACTGCTATATCCTGCACGGTCATGTTTTGCTTAAGTCATTTTATACGTCCAGCACGAGCATCAGTAATGACACCCCAGAGTTCAATGATGAAATCATCAGTAAATCCAAACTCCTCGAGTTCTGAGTTGTCAATAGCATCTGCAAAGTCCATACTATTTGTCTTTCCTTCTGCTTGCTCCCAGATCAGTGTGGCTGTGGAAGAAAGTGTTTAAATGAGTATCTATACATTTTGAAATACTGGATGACGATAATAATGGTAATGGTGAGGATGGTGGTGGCGGTGGCGGTGGTGGTGGTGATGATGATGGCGATGATGATAATGATAATAATAACAACAGTAACAGTAATAATAACAATACTAATAATAATGTAATCCCCCCACCCTTCCCTAACAATTTCATAATTCAGACCTCTTTAAATAACTAGAGGAAGACACAGAATGAGTAATGGGGAAATATGTGAATTCTGAGGTTATTTTAATGAGACACTTCAATATTAGGATTGGAGAATGTGATGTAAATGTCTAAAATAGTTGGGTACACAACAAAGTATTGGAGAAGCCAAGAAGTTTAACCAGAGGGTATGAAAATTTCACAGAATTTTGTGAAAGAATGCTCTAGATATATTGAATGAGATATATGTTGCAGATAAAAATGGAAAATATGCACTTGTTAATAGTAATGGACAAAGTGTGATTATGGCCAATTAATATGGTGTACCTATATTCTAAGCAATGTTAAGGTATTAAATTTAAGTACTAATACGGATGTTTTCCAGTTATGATGGGCATTAAAATATAAGTACATAGAGAGCAAATGGTTAATAATCTAAGAGAGGAAAGATATACAAGAATACAACAGATATAAAGAAAAAAAGTTCTATCAAAGTCAGATCTCTCCACAGCACATGCCCAAACACTTGAGATCAGTTTAATACAGCTTTTGGTGCATATAAGAGGAAACATCAGTATTAGGAGCAAACCCACTACTAAAACCTATGTTTTTAACATCCTTTCTCACTGTGTTAAAAGAGTTAAAAATCTGGAACAGATAAAGATATATGTGGCAATGCACTCAACAATGTAATTTATTTTACTGTTACAGGCTGTACTGCAAGATATAAACAATATTGTCGCCCATCGCATTATTGTCGGCACTACCGCAAAGGAGCCGAAGGGAAGAGACAGAGAATGGCCGCATTGTTGGGCACTTGCCGAAAGAGAGAAAGGGATAGAGACTTCTGGAATTTTCTGCTTTGTATTTCACCACAATAATAACTGAACTTTCCTGAAGTTTGCAGAATAGTGCCTGGGAGATATAAATAGCGGTAAAGTGTGAGAAGGGGCAGTTTTTGTGTTACTAATTCGGAGCCGTGCTGTTGGTGAATCGGTAAAGACTTTCTTGCTGTTGCAACGAGTGTACAAAGTTACTGTTTACGGAAATAAAAGTGTTTCTTTATCTCGACTACATCTGTCTTCTTTACTTTACACCTACCAAAGTCACAATATGCAAGCGTGCACTATGCAGTATGCTGCAGTACAAGCAAATCAAGCATACTAGAGATCCAAGGCTTAGCCATGAAATGACCACACTGTACATGTAGGCCCAGGTCCTATATAGGAGAGACCAGGTGAAATCAATAAAATTGTTATTGGTCTTATGACTAGAAGAAAATGTGGTTACTCCCATGACAGTTATATTTTTATTATTTATTTATGCCAACAAACCTACTTTTGGTGTTTTTAAACACACAAGCCGTGTGTGGGCAATGTTTGAGAGGTAGAACTGGAACTTAAGAATTCAATGCCACAGCAGGGATTTGAACCTCAGATCCTCCACCTACTAGGTGGGTGCTCTAACCAATAAACTACTGTGACAACCTGCCAGAATGACACTGAATTCTCAAATCAGTTCGTATTTTTCCCGGGAAACCACAAACACAGTCACACATCAGAGACAATTACCCCAATGGTGACTTGCTATTGCAAGTAATTGTTATTTTATACCGCCATTCTATTTTACAAACAGGTAATGAGTCTAGTATTGTTGTTAGCTAATGCTGGATTTCTGACAATGAAGTCATTAATCCTCTTGCTCTCCAATATTTTTCACTGATGATGTTGAAGAGAGCAATAGCAGTAATAGTAACCACTTTTTAGAGAGCGTCATATTTTTATGTTTTGGCGGTCACATCGCTCTCTCACAACCCCCAGAATGTCTGGAGGACCACACCTGTCGTTGGTTTACGGGTCTCACCGACCTGACTGGGAGAATTATCAAAATAAATTCACCGCCCATATGAGTCTAGTATATATGCTTGGATTTGCCCCAAAAGGGGGATTCTACAGCTGTACAAAATGAAAATATACTTCTCCCATTTATTATTAATTTTTAAGTGTTTTTTTTTTTTTGGGGGGGGGGAGGTGGGGTTAACATCCTTTAACTGTTAGATCAAATCAAACGATGAATGAAATGGTGAAATAATGCTCAACCTGGAGTGTACAGAGCTTAGTTACACCACATTTATCTTTCAGCATAAGGGAAAACCCCCAAATAAAACCTTATGCAGATAATTCATCCTAGCCAACATTTGAACTTGGGAACTCTTGAATGTGAGGCAGATATGCTACCCACACACCACAGAGTTGGGCCATAGGATTTTGTAGCAATAACTTGGCCTCTCTCTATTCTTCACAGTGAGAAAGTCGCCTTACTATTTAAACACATATCCTGCATTAAAATCCATCAACTCTTTATAAATCACCATTATCTGCATCAGGCATATTGCATAAGGGTTGAATAGTGTTTATTGTCTCAACTCATTAGGTGTTGTCATACACAGTGAAAACTGCAGTTGAAGGCCAAAATCAAGCATGCAGTTTAACACACAGGCTACTTGCATGGGAGTATGTTATACATGACACTTATGCTAAAAGCAAAATCAGCTCAGTAAGAAAACATTCAGATAGCCCAGTTTTTCCAGGGGCACAATCTTGATCATGCATTGGCATTACATCATTTCACACATCACTATTCATACATCGGTGTGTGTGTGTGTGTATGTGTGTCTGTGTGTGTGTGTGTGTGTGTGTGTGTGTGTGTGTGTGTGTGTGTGTGTGTGTGTGTGTGTGTGTGCGTGTGCATGACACATCAATCGAACTGTTAAACTTTATCTTGATACCCGTGACAAGAAATATAGTACAAGATCTGGACCCAAGCCTTGTTTCAGTTAGTCAGAAAAATGGTACAGAAAACTATTTTTAAGAGAGATAAATTTGCCTATGTACCAAGCTGCTTTAAAGCTCAAAATATCCTAAGGACCTCACATGAATAACAGGAAAAAGCTGGTATTTGCTCAGTAAAAAGTTAAAAGGTGGCAAGCATGAGAAAAGAAGGCCAAGAAAAGCCTAAAAATAATTGTACAAAGCTATATAAAAAAGCAATACCTTTGGGGGGGACATTTCTTTTTACATCATTCATGATGAGACTGTAGCGGAATGAGACGCCTCAGAGATAAATGCCAATGAGTATGTTTTTATAGTACCTAATTCATAGATTCCTATTGAAGCTAAGATAAGGCCGAAAACAAAATTTCTGAAAAACATGATGGTCTGGCAGGCATTGTCACAAGATGGGAGACTTTCACCAGTGTTTATGACTGATCATAATCTGAACAGCAATATATACATTAATGAGCGACTCAGGAAAATTCTACTGCCACGGATACAAAGTCTGAATTTATTACAGTGTCACGGGCGATCAGCCATGTGAGGTTTGAAAATATTGAGCTTTCGGCCATTCTAAACTCCATGGCCTTCGTCAGAATGAAAATGACCGCTTCAAGATTCAAGATTATTTTTATTTAGTTTTTTTTTTTTTTTTTTTTTAGTTAGTTAGTTATTTATTTTAAAAGTATTGGCCTGGTGCCGGTACATTGGGCCCGGCTTACAGGCTATATTTACATTGATTTACAGTTGACTTTGTTCATATTTACAGTTTTCGCTATATACAAAAACCCATACGGTGACCATCTGTAGGTCACCGAGAATAGTTTTCTTTTGTCTTTTGTCTGTTTCGTCTTTGGGTTATATATACATATGTACATATTTACAAATTATATACAGACACATACACGCACGCATTCACCCACACACACACTCGTACACACATCTTCACTGGGCACATTTTTATTACCAGAGGCACCAGAGGCAGTTCGAGTCGAGCGGGTGCAATTTTATTTGCCCCGTTCGAGTGTGTCATGTCCGCAGTACCTAGCCGTTATACGGCTTAACCTGCGCGATGGTTTCGATGGTGTTGCTACAGGGATGTTTGTTTCACACATTTTTATTAGTTTTCCGCTCCCCATATATATACAATGTTAGGTGGGAGGGGGTTGCATTGCCCTGGCCAATGAGCGGGTGACGATTTGTGATTGGGCCTGCTGTTTCAGGCTATGTTTGTCACCGGCCACAGTGTTTTCTTGAGGGTCAGTACTTGGTCCAGAATCACTATAGTTGCTGTTGTGAATGTGAGCGGCCGTGATGGGAAAGAAGAAGAACCAACGCCGAAGAACGCCGACGTCGCCGTCCGAGACAGCTAGCGCAGCCACCGCAGTTGGAGCAGACGCCGCGCCGAGTGCCACTAGCGATGCTAGAACCTCGCCGCAGCTTGCACGCCAGCCAGTCGAGCGACCGCTGCTAGCCAGGCAGGAGACCAGCGCAGCCACCACCGCCGAGACAGCTAGCGCAGCCACCGTAGTTGGAGCAGACGCCGCGCCGAGCGCCACTAGCGATGCTAGAACCCCGCCGCACCATGCACGCCAGCCAGTCGAGCGACCGCTGCTAGCCCGGCAGGAGACCAGCGCAGCCACCACCACCGCCGAGACAGCTAGCGCAGCCTCCGTAGTTGGAGCGGACGCCGCGCCGAGCGCCACTAGCGATGCTAGAACCTCGCCGCAGCGTGCGCACCAGACAGTCGAGCGACCGCTGCTAGCCAGGCAGGAGGCTAGCTCCCTGGGAGCGGCAGTGGAAGTGCCTATCCCGGAGTTGCCGGCCCCTCCACCGCCGTCTACGAAGCATCACCCGGCCATCACTCCAGCGCCGCCTGCACACACTGGCCCAAATTCGGGGATTAGTGTCATCTTCCGAGGAGTGCCTCGCGACTTCCCAGCAGGGCACATACTGACAGCAGCACAACACGAGTGGCCGTCAACTTTGAGGGCCACTCGTATCGTCACCTCACGCGGACCCACAAGTCTGATGAGGATAATCTTCGCCGACACTGCAGACCAGGAAGCCGCCTTGAGGATGGGCTTGCCCTTACTCGGGCGGCGACTGCCTGCTGAGCCCAGCCGAACTACTCGCCGAGTGCCATGCCGCAGATGCTGCCGCTATGGGCACGACGCCACTGCCTGCACCGCTGCACGAAGGTGCCATTACTGTGGAGCCTCATGCCTCACATTGCAGTGCACCAACCACGACCTCCGCCGCCGACGCCGGTACTGCGCCACATGTAATGGACATGGTCATTTTACAGGACAGGCGCAGTGCCCACTTTACCCCAGGCAGTCAACACCAGCCAGCGCAGCCAGACCGACACAACACACATCAACACCTATCTCCGCCGACGCACCCACACCACGTGGAATAACTTCCTACGCCACAGCAGCAACACATGGAGAGCTTCACAGCACCGAGGCCCAGAAACTTCATTCTATGGTCTCTGGCCTCGATCACCGTCTTCGATGCATCGAAGATGCTTGCAAACAACTCACCCACGCAGTCTCCACATTAACTACAGCAGTCACCACTCAACCACAACCCGTGACCAACGAACTACACGACACCACAACTGCAATAGAAGAGGTTCGACATATCGCCGCAGAGAGCGTCCCAGCTCTCACTCACTCAATATCATCACTTAACGCCAAGATCAACAAGCAGATACGGACAAGCCGCCAGCGCCACGCAGCGATTGCCCGCCAACTAACTCACCACACGACAGGTTTTAACGCCGCAGCCAGACTTCTCCATCAACTACGAGCAGCAACTATCGAACTCGACAATAGTGATGTTCTCAACTCCATACAGCGTAAGCTGTATCGGCTAGAGACTACCATCATGTCAACATCAACAGACGCTTCAACACAGTATCACTACACAGACACACTCCAACCAGAACAACCAACACAGAAGATTCCAGCGGCAACTTCAACTCCATTCACTCTTCCAACACTACAGCAGAAACATCCACCCATCAACTACGAGCCACCAGACAGAACACGGAGAAGACGAACACCACAACATGCCTATTTGGACAGACTGCACGATTCAGCCACCTGTACACACGCAACATGTATTAACCTACGAAGAAACAGCAACTACCAGTAACACACTATCCCCACACCAATACACCGTGTGTGGCAGCCAGGGCCCTGGTCATGGTTGTCACCCGGGCAAGTCAACGCCATATCCACAAGATAGCCGTGGATTTCTCACATTTACAATAAATAACCGAGGTGCTTACTGCGGTACTCGGCAACCATCATCCATACTCACCTTTCAAGGATAGCTACATTTATCCTTTCCTTAGTTTAGGTTTTTCCCGTCCCCTATATTCCCTACCCGGCGAGATAAGCCAAGTCTTTATCCTTCCAACTCTACTTCTGTCTCCCCTTTCAAAAAAAAAAAAAAAAAAAAAAAAAAAATGTGAATGTGTTTCATGGCTATTGTCCAGGCAGGGCTTAGCTGAAGTCCGCGGTCCCTGTTGTAATTGTTTGGATGTAGTTTGATTTGAATGGCTTCCTTAATGACTCTGTCCCAATATTTATCCGTATGCTCCAGAACTTTGATATCTTCAAAGTTTATTTTGTGGACATACTCTATACAATGCTCGGCCACTGCTGACTTATCTGGTTGTAGGAGCCTGATATTGCGTTGATGTTCTTTACACCTTTCTTCTATTGTGCGTCCTGTTTGGCCTACATACACTTTACCACATTCGCAAGGAATCCTGTAAACTCCTGGGACCTTGAGTCGAAGTGGTTCTTTTACCGGCCTACCTTTTAGGCACATTCACAACAGCAACTATAGTGATTCTGGACCAAGTACTGACCCTCAAGAAAACACTGTGGCCGGTGACAAACATAGCCTGAAACAGCAGGCCCAATCACAAATCGTCACCCGCTCATTGGCCAGGGCAACGCAACCCCCTCCCACCTAACATTGTTTATATATGGGGAGCGGAAAACGTTACCATTCCTCCGCTACAACACCTGGAGGCAACCGCCATAAGGCTATCCTTGGGCGGGAACGATCTGGTGCTTGTGGCGGTATACGACCCGCCGGATGGTCACTTCTATGAAGCGGACATCACGGCACTCCTGAACCTACACCACAGGGTTTGCATTGCAGGCGACTTCAACGCAAAACACCCAAGCTGGCACAGCCGCACCCAGAACGTTAAGGGTCGGGGATTGTACCGTCTCATTAGCGGAAACCCCGCCCTTCACGCGCACGGGCCGAGAGGTCCAACCTACTACCCGGCACGCGGCGCCGCGGACATCATCGATTTCATGGTCACCAAAAACATACCATTTCACTTGGACCTCTCTGTGATTAACGATCTGGACTCCGATCACAACCCTGTTGTGGTGGATGCAGACGTTAATCTCACTGCCCTGGGAGTGCCGGACTGGGTGGATGAAGTCGACTGGGATGCAGCCGTCCTAGCCCTTCAAAACTCTGTGGAAGCAAATCCTCGAATAGACTCGATAGAGGCTCTCGAGGAGGCAGCCACGGGGTTTTCTACCTCCGTCCTAAACGCGGTGCGTGCTCACACGCATCGCATTCCTACCGAAGCACCCAACCCGACATCTATCCCTGTCCCACTAAAACGCCTCATTCAAGCAAAGAATGCTGTCAGACGGCTATGGCAGAGATTCCGACATCCTAGGATAGGAGTAATACACCAGAGGTTCAAATCCCTGGTGAGACGACTCCTAAGAAAACACAGGCAAGCAGCTTGGGACGAAACAATGCGTCGCGTAAACCTCCAAGAGAGGAAACCGTGGCGCATCGTCCGAGCCTTGAGGAAAGACAAATCTGCACACCAGCATCCAGTGCACAGCCCTCGGGGAAGACTTGTCTTTGAACCGAGGGAAAAAGCAGAGGCACTAGCAGACTGTCTGGAGACTCAGTTCCAGCCTAGGGTAGATCCTCAGAACGATGACCATACTGACCTCGTGGAACAAGCGGTAGAAGACTTCTTAGAAGTCCGACCCGCGGGCCACGAGGAGTTCCACATCCCGGTAGTTACCCCTCGCGAGGTAACTAACACCATCCGGCACCTAAAACCTAGTAAAGCCCCTGGGCAGGACCGTGTAACAGCGGAAATGCTCCAGCACCTACCCCATAGAGCCGTGATGCACTTGACCCGCATTTACAACGCATGCCTCAGCATGTGCCACTTTCCAGCTGTCTGGAAACAGGCGCGTGTGGTATGCGTTTTGAAGCAGGGAAAGAATCCGGTTTTTCCATCCAGTTACCGTTCCATCAGCCTCCTACCAGTTGTCTCGAAAGTGTTCGAGAAACTGTTCCTGTCCCGCCTCGGACCTCTTTTGGAGGAAAAAGGTCTCCTACCGGAACACCAGTTTGGTTTTCGTTCTGGTCATTCCACGACTGAACAACTACTGCGTGTAGCCGAGAAAGCTTCCCTGGCTTACCAGGAGAGAGCTAAAACGGTGGCAGTGTTGCTCGACGTGGAAAAGGCATTTTCTACCACTTGGCATGAGGGGCTTGTCTACAAGCTCATACAGCAGGAAATCCCCCCTCCATACATTTACTTGGTGGCTAGTTTCCTACAGGAACGTAGCTTCCGGGTGAAGGTGGAGGGATCATTCTCCAGAGAGAGGCCCATTGGCGCAGGAGTCCCCGAGGGCAGTGTACTGTCACCGGCACTCTTCGCAGCTTACATGGCCGATCTCCCGACGCACCCCAACACACACATCTGTCAGTATGCGGACGATCTCATGATCTTCGCTACTAACAAGAACCCGCGCTACAGTTACCGACAAGTACAAGCCCACCTCTGTGCCATCAATAGATGGTGCGAGAACTGGCGTATGTCTATTAACCCGGAGAAAAGCTCTGCGATTCTCCTGGCTAATACGATAGCCAACCGGCTCCCGCTGGACCTCGTGCTTCGGCGCCGTCGGATCCCCTGGGTCACTACGGCGAAGTATCTCGGGGTCACGCTGGACCGGCGGCTGACGTATAGACATCACGTCAGGGGCAAAGTACTTCAAGGCCACGCTGTCCTGCGGCAGTTGTACCCCATCCTCAGTTCCCAAACCATGCCCCTACGCCTGAAGCTTCGGCTGTATCGAGCGATCGTCCCGCCTCTGGTCCTGTACGGATGCGAGATCTGGGGAGTGGTGGCAAGGTCCACCTTCATCAGACTCCAGACGTTGCAGAACCGGGCATTAAGGATGATCTATGATACAGGCCGAAGATTTCCTGCCCATATCCTACACGAACATTCCGGCATCCCGTACATTGTCGACGTGATCAAAACTCGCGCTCGAACAATGTACAATAAACTCCAGAACCACCCCAACCCTCTGGTGAATACCCTGGGCCAATACGACCAGGGACAGCCGCGCCGACTACCATCCAAAAGATTGCCGAAGGACATCTTAAGTCCGGCGATCTAATCCAAGATGGGAAAGGCGAAAATGCAATCTGTACTCAAAACAGAGCGAATCACCAGTTCAGTCACCTCTCAGCGAGTGACTGACGGCCAGAACCCTGGTAGGAATTAGCGCGTAAAATTCGCGCACAGCTCACTTGCGAACCAATCCCTACCTACAATTACTATAAAAACCCCTGTCCCAACAAATTTCCCAGTGAAAACATCCCTGTAGTGACACCGTCAAAACCATCGCGCAGGTAAAGCCGTATGACGGCTAGGTACTGCGGTAAAGACACTCGACCGGAGGAACATTCACCTTACCTCCGTTCGACTCGAACTGGCGTCTGGCGTCTGACGGTCATTTTCATTCTGACGAAGGCCATGGAGTTTAGAATGGCCGAAAGCTCAATATTTTCAAACCTCACATGGCTGATTGCCCGTGAAACTGTAATAAATAACGTGCGCCGTGAAAGCTTTAAATCTTACACAAAGTCTGAGTATAACTCACCCTATTTTATTCTGGCCCGACAAGGCATCATGTCATTATGGCAGATCTACAACCAAGTTTCTGGATTCAATACGTTGCTAAGCTGGACAACCCTACTTCAGTACCTCACTGCAGGTCTATTGAGAGGTTCTGGGCAATGGTGAAGTGGCAGATGGTTGCAAACAAGCTACTCAACCAGAATATTACACAGTTCAAGCGAAACTGGTCGCAAATTTTGAAGCAGGTAGCAGCAAAGGATGGAAAAACCTTCATGAAATAATTGTAATACAAGAAAGCCCTATGCTGTTTGTTCAAAGAGATTTTAGTTCATTTAATTAATATATATTTCATGAAATAAGTCAGTTTGAATCTGAAATTGTTTTTTCTCTATTTCCTGCCTTTTTACCGTAGGACAGTCCTGTCCAATGCAGCGCCTGCAGGCACCATGGCACCCATAATGTATTTTTCTGGCACCTTTCATAAGCAATTCTTTACTCCAATGATTTCTAATATTAATTCAGATTTCAAGATAAACTACTTTCTTCCAAATATCTTCCCAGTGCACCCATGAAATATGTTTTTGTACACCTGAAGCTGTATTCATTGCTTTCCTAACAAATGCTTTCCCTTTTTTCTCACAAAAGAAGGGTACTCGCATTAACAGTGGTTGTGATGGCGCCTGTGCCTCCTTAGACATGAGTTAAATGTGTCCAACCACATAAGAAAGTTGGAGAGCACTGTCCTAGGACAATAAACCCTCTTCAACCCTTAGTATGCATTCTTGCTGCTTCTAAAGCTTCTTATGAAAGACTGTTCCTTTGACATGTGAATCCCAAATAAAGTGACAAATGAGATGAAGGGTTGCTCTTTAATTATGAGTCTTAATAAGAAAATGTGATTCACTGCTTATACATAAGAGTTGTCCTGAAAATGTCACATTAGTTCTGCAACTTAGATGTACTTAAATGATGTAGTTCTAATAGGTAATTGAAAAATTTGCAAATATAACAAAAATTCAGAAAATTACAGAGGTGATGTTTGTTCCACAAGTTTACTGTGCTGAACATGAATTTACAAGTAGAAAAAAGAGGATAAGAGCAATATGCACCCAGCTCACCTCTTGCTATAGGCTCCAAAATCAACATGTTCAGGTTGTAATTTACAAGTAATGGAAGTCCAATAAAAGTCCATAACTAAGAGATAGTACACAAATAAAATAAAGAAATAATCTAAGAAAATACATAAGCAAAGGTAATATAATACAAAATTAATGCAAAGGGTAAGTAACAAGCTCAGAAGATAAAAATCAAAGAGAAACTTTACCAAGTTCAGCATCATTTATTCCCATGAAGCTTTCTAATAAGTTATTGATGTTGTCAATACCGGCTTTCTCCATCTCACCGGGCTGGAAAACAAAACCAGAAAAAAGCATTATTATACACAAAATCTATTGAAGCAACTTACATTTGTATTACTTTATACCATTTTTCTGCTTTGAGCCAAGGCCATCTCTATGTTTACAGGCCTGGATGCACAATTCATGACGTCACAATGAGAGGCCCACATTCCAAGCAATTCATATGTGTGTTAGTATGTTGGTGCAAAACATGGTTTCCATAGTTGTTAATGGCAGAGCATGCTTCTTACCACCTCAATGTGCATATATCTCCAATTTGCTCTTTTTTTCCCTGTAGATAATACTAAACTGTCTGTTTAATAATGCAGTATTTCAAAAGATGTTGGCCATTACTTTTACTATTTTCCTCGTCATAACAACACTCTGTAATTTGCAATCTCTTGCGTTACATTCAGAACCAATATTATTAATGTTGCATATCTCGATAACTAAATGTAGAATTTAGTTCTCTGGTTTTCTACTTTAAGGAATTCTTGTTCATATGCCTCAGAAATTAAGCACTGATAAATACTGAAGATGCATACTGTTATATCATACATGAACTGTGATGGCCACTCCAGCTCTCCCATAAAAAAATTTCACCCAGCAACAAATGCATTACTTTTTCATGATCACTGGGCATTTTCACCTTCTCTGATAAATATTTTAAATGCAATGATTTTGAATTACTATTGGGACTGAGGGTTTGAGAAAGTAGTCTGAGGTAATCAGGATGGGGTAAAGAAAGTAAAATGTTTAATACATATCACAGCAGCAACACCTGGTTCACAATTATCCCTGTGAATAGCACATACCCGCTGCTCTCTCCTGTGTGGATACTTTCGAAATGAAAACATACTTTTAAGCACTCGTTTTATAGTTTGACGTACAACCCAGCAAACAACACTTTCTAGGCATTTTGCATTAAGCACTACACTGTTTTCTAATGTAATTTTTCACTTATTTAATTATTTGGTAATATTTACTGACACAGTGTAAGACACAAGCAACTTCTTAGCATTCCAACTACACACTGATATGCTGCATTTCTATTATGCAGGTAGTAAACAAGTAATAATGTGAGCCCCCGATGATGACGTCATTAACGCAATCTTCTTCAGCCTCTGGGCCTGTAAACATAGAGACAGGCTTGTTTGAGCATTGAATGATCTAAAATTAGCTCTTTTTTTAAAATGTGCTCAGACACACCAAATTAAATATTTTGAGAGGAAAATTTTACAAAAAGGAAACAAAATTTTCAACCATTATTGCATGTGGTTTGATGGCATAAATAAACATTTCAAATGGCAATGTATTATTTTTCTACTATGTACTGCAACAGTTTTTGAATATGCAGATGGTTGATGTGCCAGGTTAAAGTCTCAGTTACGTTGGCTCCTTAGAGCTGCATCGTAGATTCTAGTTGGATTAATTTTCTTGAAGTGATGAGATATCATATGCTTTTCTCAGATATTGGCCCAGGGAATGTGATCATGAAATAAATTTGTGTCTCATTCTCATTTTGTTTTTTTATTTATTTAATATTCTATATTTATCTTTTTATATATTAAAAAAAGTATTGATTCTAGGCTGCAGTATAGTTTAGACATGCCAACTAATTAAACAATACATAATATGTTGATGATACTGTGGTTAGTGACAAGTTCAATTACTTTTAATGCCACTTTACTTCCCTTGTAAACACAAAAACACAGTCCTCTATTTTATCGTAAACAGAATTTACAATTTGTTGTGATCTAGCAACTCAAAGCTGCTCTGTCCTCTTGTAGCCTCACACCACTTTGCTGCCTTTCTATTCTCTGTGTTTTACAAACAGTTGGCTTCAGTGATACACTCACTGAATAGTTCCTCAACACTCAAATCGGAAAGTACTTCAACATTCCAAAACTGCTTCTCTGTCTGTGTTCTCTCACTTCTATAGTTCTGACACAGTGCTTGCAAATTCTCTGGGAAATACACCTTTCCTCGAAACTTCTCGTAAACAAGTCGACAGTCAGAAGCTTTTTGAACTGTCTGGAATTGCTTTGTTCTGCCATTCTCATAGCCGTCCTGTGCTGACCACTCCATTATCGTCGGGCCACACATTCACAAGCAGTGGTGTGAAGTAGTTAACGCCGAGCTTCTCTTGGTGTGCGGCTGGCGGCCGTTGACACATTCCTCCCTCCGCAAGTCTGGTCGTCCCGATCAGCACCGTTGTAGTTGGCCAAACGATACAAATTTATCACCAGCATCTTCCCTCAGGGCAGTCCCTGCATGCGGTAGACTATGCCATCGAACCTCTTCTCCAGGTGGCACGATCCTTGACATCTTTTGGGTAATGCCCCTTGGTCCAGGTAGTGGGATGTATGCCACCCTGCTTGAAACCTCCGCGGCAGGCTCGTCGGTCATGACGGATCTTCGTCCGGTTGTCCTTCACTCAGGTTTAAACCAAAAAGGTGAGTCGATTAAAAACACTACACAATACTTATTATTTATTTATGCCAACAAACTTACTGTTGGTGTTTTTAAACACACAAGCCGTGTGTGGACAAAGTTTGCGGAAGGTCTGTGGTTCAAATCCCAGTTGTGGCACTGAATTTTTAAGTTCCAGTTCTACCTCTCAAACTACACAATACTTACTTATAATTTACCGGAACATGTTGCGGAGGCTGGCTGTCCTCCATTATCAAGCGGAAATCGACTGGTTCTCCCTGGTATGGATGGTGATGTTTTCTCTGAGGGCTACTCTGGCGGTGGTTCAAGGAACTTGGTGAAGACATCCCCGAGAAAGACATCTGCAGCAAGTTCCTTGGAGCAACCCAGAGGAGACCTCAGAGAAAATATTACCATCCACACCAGGGAGAACCAATCGATGTTCAGTTGATAATGGAGGAAAGCCAGCCTCTGAAACATGTACCGGTAAATTATAAGTAAGTGTTGTGTAGTGTTATTAATCGACTCACCTTTTTGGTTTAAATTGATTATTACAACACTGTTTTCAAACTCCCAAGAAAGAAGTTACTTCACTCAGGTGTTGACAGGCCATCCTGCGTACAATGTGAAGACCATCCATGGGATCCCATGACCGCTAACCTTCCTGGTGCACCTTCGCAGCCACTGGTCCTGTCGGGCCATCTCCATTAGGGTTATCCTGCAAACTCCAAGATGTTCCTTGGGGCTTCTGTGCGTTATCTCGTACTGTCCGACTCGCAGGACTCTCCTACCGAAGTCGACAGGCACCTTGTGGCTCTTCAGGGCGTCCAATCCCAGAAATACTTTCTCAGCCACCCTCGCGACGATCACCCAGAGGCTTATAATGCTCTACCCCAAGGTTAACTCCAGCCAGGCCTGGTTCTCCACAGGCAAAGTGTCATCCGACGTTCGCCACGTCAGGACGGAACACGTCACGGCTGCACACATGTCCACCAGTATCCGACAGGCTTCTCCTGCATCGCCGTCGGCGATGATACTGTGCTCTACTGGTCTCACTTGCACGTGGGATTTCCTGCTGACAGTCCTTTATGATGTGTCCTGGTTGGCTATATCCCCAATACACTCCTCTAGGGGACCCCTGCAGACGTCCCTGAGCTGGCTCTTTGACTCCGTCGTGTAGTTTCCATTCTCCGAGAAACGAAACTGGTACCTCGACTACTAGGTGCTCCCTCCTCAGATCCGCGCTCGTCTACCCCTGGCATTTAGTTCATCAATGCTGCTGTCAACTCTGCCTTCCAGGAAGGTAAGACTTTCCCCAACGTCCTCCAAGACGTTACGGTTTGGCAGAGGTCTTCCACCTTCCCGCTTCCACGTCTTCCTTCACGCCGACCAGTTGCCCGTCATTCTTCGCTGATAGCTTCATCTTCGTCTAGGGCATCTAGGTCATCTGTTTTCAACTTTTCCATCCCGAATTTCAGTGTTTTTACTTCGCTTCCGAATTTCTCCGTTCCAAATTTCATCTTTTCCACCCCAGATTTCTATGTTTTTACTTTGCTTCCGAACTTCCCCATTCCGGATTTCATTTCTTCTATTTCGGAGTTGACGTTCTTCATTTCATTTTCATTTCGGTCTTAATCTGCTGTATTTTGGATTCCATTTTTGTCACCACTTGCTGCATTCCGACCATTCCGGATTTCATTTCTTCTATTTCGGAGTTGACGTTCTTCATTTCATTTTCATTTCGGTTTTAATCTGCTGTATTTTGGATTCCATTTTTGTCACCACTTGCTGCATTCCGACCCTTATCTTTTCCAGGATTGTCTCTATCATGGTTAGTACGTCGCACTTCTGACACCAGTGAAACAAATCACAAGTCCAGTTACTTTTAATGTCACTGTTTCTCTTCCAAAACTGAATCACAAAAACAGCCCTCTCTTTTATCGTTAACACAATTAACAATTCGTCATGACTTTGCAACACAGAACACAGGTGTTCTGTCATCTTGTGACCTTGACGCACACTTCACTCTCTTTTTAATATCTCTCTCACAAATACCTGTCTTCGACGATACACTCACTAAACACTTTCAACACTCAACTAGGAAAGTATTTCAACACATTAAAGCTGCTCCTCTGTCCTTGCTCTCTCGTTTTTATAGCCCAGCTGAAGTGTCGGAGAATTCTCTGGAAAATACACCTTTTCTTGAAAATTCTCGTGAACAAGCCACAGTCCAAAGCTTCTCAAATTGTCGGATTCCATTTGTTCTGCCGCACTCACAGTTGTCTTTGTTCTGACCACCCCATTGTCATTGGGTCGCATATTTACAAGTAGTGGTATGAGGTAGTAAACACCGAACTTCTTTTGATGTGCGGCCGGTGGAACTTTGCTTGAATACTGAGAAAGATCTGATGAGTGCAGGATAATGAAGAGTAATCGCTTCTCTCCTGAAAAAGGTTCTTTTATATACAGGATGGAAGATACTGCTTGAGCCAGAATAACCTGGCTAATAGATGCAGGAGTAAGAAACAGGAAATACTAAGTTTTGTGTTGGTAAGCTCAATCATTTTGTCAAAATGTTAAGTTTTTGACAATGTAAATAACAACACTGAACTGATGAGATTGGTCCTCGCAAATGCCAGAGACCTCTGTTTTACCCGACCGGCGTGTGCTTCAAGGCAAGCACTGCCCTCAGAAGTATACAAAATGCTCGCGTTTGCAGTACCACTGAAGCGGCAACTATCTCGGACAAATCCACACAAATCAAAATGTTATGCCTGACAGTTGTGAATGTTACTGAAGTGGTATATTTGTTCAAGTAATAATCATGGTTCAGTTTTCATAGTTAAGGAAACATAAAATTGGTGCTGTTTTTGCAAATTAAGAACGCCATTGTGTCTTTACGCTGAGATCTTTTTGATCTCAGGGCTTGGTAACGGATGGAATGGAATTTCACACAATGTTTCTTTATCACAATTTATTTGTTTATTAACACTTCATCGATACTTTACACTCTCAGCATCATGTTAAATGCTTAAAAACCTTTACACTTTTTTTTAATTTAGTAGAATTTATGCTTGATGAAAGTTTGATGAAAGTTCCATGTTCACACTACATAAAAATATCTTCTCACCTCGGAGATACACACGCTAGTGAACAGTTTTTTGGCGTCCTTTGATGCGACGCCGCCTTTTTCATATTCATCCGCGCTATTCATCCGCGCATGTGTCCATCAAATAGTTCTTTCTCGTTAGGGAAGCAACCTCTAATCATCCTCCCCTACTTTTATTATGGAACACAAACAATTCTAATATTTATACACATATATTAAAATCAAATATGGAAAGATTTATGACGTCTTTGTGCAAACTTAGTTGTTCGTAACAATGAACCTTATCAACATGTTTTCGTCATTTAATTATCTCATACCAACATCAAAAAACGAATTACACTTTTAACAAACATTTACATGAACGATTTTCTTTTGGGGTCTTCTAATATTCTGTCTCACATGCCCCTTGTTTTGTTTTTCAAGTTGTCACCTATATTTACAATCTTGAAACACAATACAACACTTCTCCCTACTCCTCTGATGCAATCACTTTGTACAATATTTTTTTTCTTTTTCTTTACAGTCTTCTTCGCTGTTTGTCCTTGTCTTTTGTTTTGGCATGGCACAGCATGTCTTTGTAAACTTCACATATTCAGTTATTACACAATACATGTTCAATTATTATACATCACATATTCAGTTATTATACAATACATATTCAGTTATTGTACAACACATTCAGTTATTATACAACATATCCAGTTATTATACAATACATATTCAGTTATTGTACAACATATCCAGTTATTATACAACACATATTCAGTTCTTATACAACACATACTCAGTTATTGTACATTTGACATTGACACAAATATAATTTAAGTGTATCATGGTTTATTATGTAGCTTTTGACTTATGTTCCTTGTTATGAGGAGAGAAAAACAGGATACAAATTTTGAGCTAATGATTATGATCATATTTATGGCAATATTTTATTCAGTTCTTTGCCTTCTTTGTCTTGTAAGCTTATTATGTATAGGCAGGTCGTTGAGTCGGTTCTTAAACTCTGATGTTACTAATGGTACCATTTTTTAATTGGGTTATTATTCATTATTATTTGGTTCAACATTTCTTCGAGCTTAGCATTGGCTATATCCATCTTAATTCATGGGCATTGCTTTTCTAATTATGGTTTTTCTTACTTCACTAATTGTCACCTCTTTGTCTCTTATCTCTATAAGAGAAAACTTCTATACTTATAATTATTCTGCAATTGTATTATTTTTCTTCTCAATTCACCCTCGACATCTTTGTGTCAAAATATGTTATCTTTGTCATCACAATTGATTCCTTTTTATTTTTGTCCCTGACATCCTTATGTCAAAAACACATTATTTTCCGTCGCTATAATTCATTTCTTTAATGACAATCAGTGTCCTCATCTGTCTTTGTTGACAATGCTCTTTGTGGTCAATATAGCCAATGACTATGTTGATTTTCTTTTTTGTTGTATTTTCCAATGTGAACATAATTTTTTATAAGTAACCCATTAAAAATTGTTATTTTCCATCATCTCTACTATTCCTACCTTACATATTTGTTGGCAAAGACTATTTGGTCCTTTCTTTGTATGGTTTTAATTTATTTTTATGGTATCTTCCTATCAACTTGCCATTTGTATTCTGTAGCTCATACGTGTGGTCACCCAGCTGTTTTGTTATGACCAGTGGTCCAGTGTACAGTAGTTCCATCTTTCCAGATCTTTTCTCAGATGCCTTGGATGCTTTGTGGCTTTTTAAGAGCACCTTTTCTCCAATTTGTGGGGACCATTTCCTGATAAATCTTTTTACCTTGTTCCTCCCTTTTTCAGCCTTTTGCTGTAACCTTCTGAATGCCAATTGACATTTTTCCTTCTCTGTCAATTCCCTTTGAGCAGCCATCGTAGTGTCAATGTCAACTGTCAATCTCTTGGGTTTTGTGTTGGTCATCAATTCGATTGGGGCGAACTTGGTCGTGGGGTTCACCGAATGGTTAATCACCTCCTCTATGTACCCGCATTTTTCCGTCCAGGAAGTGTGGTCTTTGTGGCAAAGTAGGTGGAAATATATACTTATATCCCTCATCGTTCTTTCAGTCGGGTTTCCTTGAGGATAGTATGTTGAGGAATAGTATAATTTTATTCCTAATGTTCTTAAGGTGTCCTGGAATAACTTACTCTTATGCATTGTTGCATTGTCTGATAGAATAGATTTTATTCTCCCATATTTTGGGATGTAGTCCTTGATGATTTTATCTAGGCAAGTTCTATTTTTAATGTTCTTAATGGGGCATATTTTAGTGAATTTTGTGAAAACATCAAACATGACAAAGATGTATCTGTTTCCATCTTTCCCCCTTGGTAGCTCGCCATGTTCGTCGATGCACACCAATGCATTTTTCTCGTTTCTCACGATGGATTGTGGAACATCATATCTTACATTAATTGGCTTGGCCTTCTGACATAGGTTGCATGAGGAAATTAACTTCCTGACTTTCTTGCCAAGATGTTTGATGTACAGTACTTCCTCAATTGCAAGCATTGTTCTCTCAGTACCAGAGTGAAGCATCGAGTGATGGAATGCCAAAATAACCCTGTCCTGTAAGGAATTTGGTGCCATCATTTTCCACTTCCTTACGTCGCGACCATGTAATTTAAATAGGATGTTCCTAAATTCGCCTATCTTGGCTTCCAACTTTGGTACTATGTCTGGAGCCTTGTCGAATAGCCTTCTCAATTCAGGGTCTTCTTGCTGTAGCTTCGCTATGTTTTTGAAGTCTTGTAAGATTTCGTTGCTTTCTTTACTATTTATCTGCATGATTTTAATTTCATGGTGTGGATTGTATATCGTCTCGGATATGTGACTCTCCGATCTTAATCTTGACAATAAGTCACTAAAGATGTTCTCCTTGCCCGGGATATGTTTGACCTCTATGTCGTGCGATGTTATTTCGTGAATGTACCTCGAGATTTTGGAGTTGGTTAGCTTGCATTTTTGGATGAAGGACAGGCTTACGTGATCAGTATATATAATTATTTTATAATGGTAGATATATTGCCTGAACTTTTGTAATGCAAAATGGATTGCACCTATTTCTAATTCTGTTATGCAGGCATTGGCTTCTATCTTGTTTAGAAATCTAGAAGCTGTGGCAATCACATGTTTGTTGCCATCTGCATCTTCTTGTGCTAATATTGCTCCATATGAGTGCGCACTAGCATCGGTGCATATTAGAAAAGGTGAATTTGGATTCGGTCGTTCCAGGAGAATACTGTGCTTAAAAAGTTCTTTGATTTTCTCAAAGGCTACCTGGTGTTCAGTATTCCATTCCCACTTAGTATCCTTTTTCAACAGTTCTCTAAGGGGTATTATTCCTTAGCGTAGTTGATCACAAATTTTGACTGGTACTGTAAAATGCCCAGAAACCTTCTCAACTGTTTCAAGTTACGTGGGGGTGGTATACACTCTATGGCCTTGACCCTCTCCGGATTAGGTTGTATACCATCAGGCGTAATGATGTGGCCTAGAAATTCTGCCTCTTTGACAAAAAATTCACATTTTCCCAAGTTTAGGGTCATGTTGCTTTCCTGAAACTTGGACAATACATAATCTATGTGATGTAAGTGTGACTCGGGATTCTTGCTGTATATTAAAAAATTGTCAACATATTGCGTTACAAAAGCCTCGATAGTATCCCCGAAAACTTTGTCTAGAGCCCTCAGTAGTGCACTGCTACTGGCCGATAATCCAAAGGCACATTTTAAAAAATGATACACCTTTCCTTTGTGCAGGAAGCAGGTATACTTCCTGATGTCTGGATGAAGAGGAATTTGCCAGAATGATGCTGTCAGGTCAAGACTTGTAAAATGTTGACCTCCCTTCGATTTTGATATCAGTTGGTCTACCCCCTCAGGCCTGTAATGATCTGGCAAGGTATGCGCATTTATCTTCCTTGCGTCGATGGTCATCCTCAATTTTCCCTCTTTCTTATGGACCCATACTACTGGATTCACATAACATGAGTCCGACGGTTCTATTATTCCGTCCGCCAACATTTTCTGGATCACTCTGTCAGCTTCCTCCCTGATGGAGTTGGGGATGGGCCTGGATTTATGTGAATAGGGGGTGATATCTTTTACTTTAAAAGTATGTACGTACTTATTACATGTACCTGGCTTTTTATTAAAAACTTTCCTGTTTTTAACTAATATTTTTCTAAGTTGGTTCCTTTCCTCTTCAGAGATGCCATGTGCTCCCCAGACCTTCTCATCGATTAGCTGTGACATCGGTTCTTCTCCATCTGTTGGTAGTGGTTCAGGTTGGTAGTTGTTCGAGGTAACATACTCGTCTTCTGTGCAGATCCAATGACTGCAAACATTAGTTTCCTCCTCGCTCGTCCAACCTGTTTTCTCCTTACTTACCCTTAGGTCTACCAACCCATTCTTGTGGACATTGATGTTCTCTACAAAGAACTGCTCATCCTGATGGATCCCTGTCTGGTCTGGTTCCTCCTGGCATGTTTCTTCCTCCAGGAACTTCGCAGTGCATTCTGAGGTTCCTTTCTTGATAATGAATTCATGTAGGTCATAATCGATTACCGACCTCCCAAGATTAAGCAAATCACTGCCAATGATTAGGGTAGCTGTTAGTCTTGGTATTACCAGGGCAATAAAATCGAACCTCCAGCTTCCGATTTCTATTATCAGCCTTACCTGGTATTTAACATGTTCCTTTTTCTTGCCAATTGCTGTGCTGCAATACACTCCACACACAGGCAAGAATTCAGCATTTCTCTTAGTTATTAATTCCTGGAATAGCTGTTCGTCACATACCGATGTGCTGGCTCCTGTATCAATCATTGCTGGCAATTCAATACCCCATACCTTCAGCCTAATCATTGGTGGATTGGTTATTTCCTTTCTTTCACTTGCCTGTCTCCTCAGGTACCTATATTATGTTGGTCAATATTGCCCCTACTGCCACACAGGTCAACTTCCGGGACACAAAGTTGACTTGTACTTAGTTTTCCTGGGCATTAGAGGTGATTGTTGTTTCTGTATTCTGCGCAGCATCGGTCCTACCCGGCAAATTTTCATTCTGTTCCTGTTGTCTTACGTTGTCGGTGTTCCATTGGTTTCTGCCCCTTTGGCGTGAACCCCTATTGTATGACGACCTTTGGCTGTTTAAGTATTCCCTACAGAATCGTATGTGATTCACTTGATGGGTACGGTCTCCTGGTCTCCCCCGATCATATCTATGCGTTCTGTATCTCGATTCACCCCTCAGTATTGTGTCGTGGTACCGCTGTCTTGTGTTCTCCATCCTTTCACCATGATTATGTGGTTGTGGGAAATGGTGTGCCCCTCTCCCCCTTTCATGGGTGCTCCTAGTATTTCTATCTTCTCCCTCATTCTGGTTGTTCATAGCCGTGCTCCGGTTTAAGATGGGTGAGTTTGGGTGACCGTTCCTATGTCTATGCTCATTAGGCCGACCATTTTGTGTCTCGAAGGCTGTCAGCAATTCTATCATATCTGCAAAATCTACTGGCCTCGCAACAATTAACCCTGTTCTCACCGTGTCTGGGAAATGTCTTGTTATGCTGGTAATTAACTCTGCTTCCGACAGGTTAGGGTCTAACAGCTTTCCTTTGTTGGCTACTTTCATAAAATAATCGACTAGTGATAACCCTTTGGTTGGATCATATCTACCTGTCGCTAGCTCTACCCTAGTTTGGTTTTGCTTAGCTGGGCCCCAATACCTTGATAGGAATAGATTTCTGATTGAGCTATATGACTCATGACCAGCTAATGTTAACCTGAGCCATTCTAATGCCTTGTTTTTTAAGCTTTTCTTGACTATCATCATCCTAAGCTCATTTGGTATCCTTTTCACTTTAAAATACTCTTCCATCTCTTTAACAAAGAGTTTTGGATCGTCTCCCTTCTCCTCATCAAATGTAGGTGGTGTGATTTCATGTAATATGCTGTTGGTGTAACATGTGTTGTGTGTTGTGTCATTGTTTGGTTGTGAACCTCTTTCTCTGTATGGTGAGTCAACATTTTGAACATTATTCAAATAACTCTCATCTTGTACATTACTTACATCTAAATCATCTTGCCTTTGTAGTGCATTCACATCATTTACATTAGCCAAACTTTCTTTCCCTTTTTTCATTTCTTCACAAATTGATTTTAAATCATTCTTTATTTCTAAGTGACTTTGTTTCATATCATTTATAGCATCCTGTTGCGAATGTACCACATCAGTCATCGTCTTAATTTTAGGAATTACAATTTGTTCTACAGTTTCATTAATAATGTCTTTCTTTACTACCTCAATCTCTTTCCTTAATTCCTCAGTTATTTCTGCTTTTACATTTGTAATCTTACAGTCTACACTTGTATTACATTCTGTTATTTCATCTCTACATCTAGCAATTTCTCCTTCTAATACAATCTTATTTTCTCTCATTTCTGATTCTATTTTTCCCATCCTATCTCCTATGATTTCTATCCTAGCTCCTAAGGCTTCCTTTGTCTCATTTAAGTTTTTATGTACTAATTTTAAATTAGTTTCCATTACTTTCATATTTTCTTTACATTCCTGTCTTCCTAATTCTATTTTCTGTTCTAAGTTGTGTCTTCCTAATTCCATTTTCTGTTCTAATTTCTGTCTTCCTAATTCCATTTTCTGTTCTAAGTTCTGTCTTCCTAATTCCATTTTCTGTTCTAAGTCCTTTCTCACTTCCTCCATTTTCTGACCTATCTCTTCCTTATTCTGTTCTAGTTTCTGGCCTATACTCTGACCTAAACTTTGTTCTATGTCCTGTTTTAATTCTGCCCTATTCTGTTCCATTTTCTGACCTAAACTTTGTTCTATGTCCTGTTTTAATTCTGCGTTATTTTGTTCCATTTTCTGACCTATTTCTACCTTGTTTTGTTCCATTTTCTGACCTATTTCCTTCATATTCTGTTCTAGCCTTTCAAACATGATCATTAATAACCTTTGGTCTTTTCCTATCGCTACCTGTTCCTCACTTTCTGGTTCTATTTGATAACTAGGCCTATCTGCCCCTTCCCCCACTCCTGTTTCTATCTCTTTTCGCGACATTTTAGTTTCTTTATTCAATTCACTTAGGGTTAAAAGTCCCACTACTTTGCCGCTTCTCAGTAACATAAAAATGAAAATAAACTGGATGTAAAAATAAAAATTTTTGATCCTACTTTTTTTTCCGTTGCTTTGTCCAGTTATGTATGTCTCCTGGGCAGTTGGCTTCGCTAGACGATCTCCGGTGTTTTCCTGCGTTGATTATCCGTTCATCAGTGTTCTGATGTCGATATCAAATGATGGTCTAATGGCGTCTTCTTTCTTTTTGGCGCGATGATATGGCGTCACTTGATGTTTCTCGTAAGTTCATTTCCCGTAATTTCCATTCCATCCTAAATTCGAGTTCCACGTTGGGCAAGCCATTTTGGTGCTGTTTTTGCAAATTAAGAACGCCGTTGTGTCTTTACGCTGAGATCTTTTTGATCTCAGGGCTTGGTAACGGATGGAATGGAATTTCACACAATGTTTCTTTATCACAATTTATTTATTTATTAACACTTCATCGATACTTTACACTCTCAGCATCATGTTAAATACTTAAAAACCTTTACACTTTTTTTTAATTTAGTAGAATTTATGCTTGATGAAAGTTTGATGAAAGTTCCATGTTCACACTACATAAAAATGTCTTCTCACCTCGGAGATACACACGCTAGTGAACAGTTTTTTGGCGTCGTTTGACGCGACACCGCCTTTTTCATATTCATCCGCGCTATTCATCCGCGCATGTGTCCATCAAATAGTTCTTTCTTGTTAGGGAAGCAACCTCTAATCATCCTCCCCTACTTTTATTATGGAACACAAACAATTCTAATATTTATACACATATATTAAAATCAAATATGGAGAGATTTATGACGTCTTTGTGCAAACTTAGTTGTTCGTAACAATGAACCTTATCAACATGTTTTCGTCATTTAATTATCTCATGCCAACATCAAAAAACGAATTACACTTTTAACAAACATTTACATGAACGATTTTCTTTTGGGGTCTTCTAATATTCTGTCTCAAAATGAAACAACTGAAACCACATATGGTGTGTTAAAACAATGCTGACATAAAGCGATACAAGTTTTCCCAATAATGCACATTATTAGTACCCATTATGAGCTAAAACAATAGTAATTGCTATAAATACACAAATAAATAGGTCTTCCTCTTCATTTTCCTAAAGTAATTGCATTCTTTTGTAGATTACCATGCTGAAATAAAACTAATGATCCCCTTGTCATAAATGACAGCTGAAGCTGCCATCACACCAATCATGCTTATACCTGGTGCATTAATTTGTTGCCTGCCTTTCCCTTCCCTTCCTCCTCCTCACTTTAAACAATGCCAGGTAATACTTCTCCATCTGAATTTGCCAGCTGTTGAACCACAAATGTGAGAACACGCCATGTGGTATTACTACATTTCTTCCAGAAATTAAACTGTATGTGAAATTTTAATACTATAATTGTGACTAAATTTATTCGAATGAAGATAAAAAGACATTAAAGCACTGTTCACACAATATTTGCACGACAGCAAAATAAACCATTTTTATATCCATTCATCAAGAAGTTAGGTGTCTCCAAACATTTGACAGAAATTATTTTTTTTGGCAATATGGCTCTTTAATGACAATAATTACATTGGACATACACTGGCAATTTAGAGATGAGTTAAGTGAATGGTAATACATCATGATAGCATCATGCGATAACAAAATCGGCATAAATAAAGCAGGCATGTCACAAGGAGATATGTTCCAATAGTTGCATCAATTTTTGGTGTACCCCCTTGGGTAGCAATACAGGCATGTATTCCTGCAGGTAGACCAAATGGCATTCTGCAATACACTGTCCCAGGCATCCTGCACCTGTTATGACAGTTTGGCAACAGTTGCGGCCAGCTGTGGAGACCCAGTCAGCTTCATTGCCTTCATTTACCATAAACATTCAATGGGAGAGAGGTGAATGGACCGTGCAGGCCAGAGCAATTGTCTTACACAAAGAAGAGCAGATTGCATTGCAATGGTCGCATGGGGATGTGCATTATCTTGTTGAAACAGTACAGTGCCTTCGTGCTGAAGAAATGGCAGTATCACAGGATGTAGCCGGATGTAGCTGGTAGTGGTTTTATGTCCCTGAACAGACACCAAAGATGAGTGTGAGTTGTAACTGGTGGTACTCCACACCATGATGGCAGGAGTTGGGCCTTTGTGTCATGGGCTAATGCACTCTGGATGAGTTTACTCACCAGCTCTACGTCACATGCATACATGACCATCATTTCCATATGGGCAGAACCTACTCTCCTCACTGAAGCTAACAGAGAGCCATTCCATTGTCCAATTAAGCTGTTCTTGACCAGAGGAATGTTGTTGTTAGCTAATGCTGGATTTCTGACAATGAAGTCATTATTCCTCTTGCTCTCCAATATTTTTCACTGATGGATGGGGCACTAGAAGTGGCCGGGCATATTTGAAGGTGGTCTCGATTCATTTCCTCTTGCAGATCACATAGAGGACAGAGTGGTGAAGAATATATCCCAATTCTGTTTAAATGTTTTGCCAGACAATCATGTCCTGTAATCAACCTGAAGGTTGCAACTGCTGTTTTTCGAGGATACTCAGGAATCACTGTTTGAATGTTTGGTAGTTCCCATCTTTTATTCTTTGATTTTTCATAGTAATATTTTGCAATAATTTTTTTGAATTCAGAGTTGACTAATCTTTTAGCTGCATAAAATGGTAGATTAACTATAGATTTTTGTACACCGCTGGTACCCTTTTACCAGAGGAGATGTACATGGCAATGTTGTGGTACCTTGACCAGTGGCATATGTGATTGGAGTCCTGCTGCAAGAAGACAGTATCCAATAGTCTGTGCTGACACTTCAGGTGCTGCCCATGCCCAGATCACTTCCCTAGGTACTGTTTGGGCATCCACCAATGTCTGCACAATGTGTCGATCCAGAGGTATGTCTATACAAAGTGGCCACCCAGAACCTGGTCTATGAGAATGAGAATGCTGAGAATGCTGAATGCATTACACCTAACATGTATAGCAATTAGACGATAGGTCCATCCAGCTTTGTGCAGGCCATAAATTTTACCCCATTCAAATGGCTGTAGCTGTGCAACAGTAGCATGTTCGCATTGTCATGGCATGGCTACACCCTAAACTGTCTTTTGACAGCACCATTCAACTTTTCTGGTACCACAGTGACTGCCTGCAGAGTGAACACAGTAGGCATAGAGACATGCCTGTGCAGTGCCATCTGTTGTTCACTGACCGCGACACATCAATCACCAATTCTATAGTCCCTTATAATCCACACACTATGCCCATGTTTTGATAAACACAGTCCTTAGTGGTGTTGCATTTTTTTTCTGCCAGTGTATTTGTTACACTCATTGTGTAGAATCCCTGGTTAACGTATGGTCGAAGCAGTACCTTCTATCCAGTATATCTGTGAATATATAGGTATGTGTGTGTGCATGTGCAATCTCCTTGACAAATTATCTACAATCTTTCTTAGGAATTATTTTTCTATGGTTACAAACAAAAGGTAAAACTTTATTCATATTGAAACGTAAAATTAAGGCTGGCCATATGGATTCTAAATTTTGGGTACTTTAATATACTTTCTTACTTTGTCAGACATATATGCAGATTGCAGCATGTAAATATAATTAATAACAAATAAGGGAACATGATAATTACATTAATTAAGAGAGATAGGTCCACAAGTCTTTTAACACATAACACATTAAGTAAGTTTTCTATTAAGTTAATATTAGGTATTCTTTATTATAACTGCTTTACCACTTACAGTAAGTAGAAGTACTGCATTCCACCAAAAAATTTTATACCGAGATTTCATTGGAAATGCAAGTTTAGAGACTCCCTGAATAAAGAAAAACATTTTTTTAATAAAAATCAGTGTGTGTGTGTGTGTGTGTGTGTGTGTGTGTGTATGTGTCTGACTCTGTGAATAGCATAACTCAAATACGAAAAGTCAGTTAAACATCAAACTTCGTATTTAAGTTGAGAATCCTTAAAGGATGCGACAGAAACACTTTCAAACAAATCCTCCAACCCAAGTTACCATTTATATGGAAAACTAATCAAAAATTTTAATTTTTGCAAAGCTGGCTCTACTGTTTTCATTAAATTGCCTTATGTTTCAGATATTTTCATGACAAATGAAATGTGTGTCTTGGGTTTCTAATATTTTTGAATTTTGCTCAAAAAGAGTTGCCAAATAATATTTCTTCCGAGGTTCTTCCCCTGGCATTATAAACATTTCTGGTAACCCTCAGTTCAATATGTCTAATTTACCTATTCAATGGGACATTAAATTCCTTAATGCATATATGTAAATGGAAAAGGAATTATGAAAACTTGCAGATATGTGGAAGTTGTTAAAATATACTAATTGTATTAAATAACACTTCTGTAGCTTCTGCAGTTCCTGAAGTAGTCAATTTTTGTTTATCTTTGAATATTTCTTTATGAAAATTTGAAAGTATGAAGCTTATTTACCCAAGTTTATGCCAATCAAAGGATCTTGCATGATATCAAAGTAGAAAGAATGTTATCAAACCATATTCCTTAATGTGAGGGGGAGGGGGGTGGTGGCGGTGACAGTGGTGGAGGAAATGCACCATATGCCACTGGTACATATACTCTATTGTGTATTCATATGACAATGTCATGGATATGGTGGGAAATAATTTAATTCTTTTGTAAAATGCACAAACACTTCCATAAAACAATTAAGAGCCCAAATGCCAATGTTCTGAGAACTAATAGCATGAGTGTCAGCAACACTCAAACTTTCCAGTTAAACCATGTTGGACCTCTTAATCTCACTCTTGACAACAATCAATCAACAATCTTGAAAAATGTTTGCCACTGTGGTATGGTACATAATTTGTCAAAACGTCATAGTAATTCAATATGAAAGACATCATGATAAAAGTTGTCTTTATTCACAGCTATAAAAACTGCTGGATGGTACTTATCATCCCAAAAATAACTTAACTTTTTTACTTAGAAGTCACATTTTTGTTGGGATTCATAAAATATCACGTACAGTAACAAAGTATATAGGTATATATATATATATACTTTGTTATTGTAAGTTGTTGTTGTTAGCTAATGCTGGATTTCTGACAATGAAGTCATTAATCCTCTTGCTCTCCAATATTTTTCACTGATGGATGGGGCACCAGAAGTGGCTGGGCATATTTGAAGGTGGTCTCGATCCATTTCCTCTTGCAGATCACATAGAGGACAGAGTGGTGAAGAATATTTCCCAATTTTGTTTAAATGTTTTGTCAGACAATCATGTTCTGTAATCAACCTGAAGGTTGCAACTGCTGTTTTCGAGGATACTCAGGAATCACTGTTTGAATGTTTGGTAGTTCCCATCTTTTATTTTTTGATTTTTCATAGTAATATTTTGAAATAATTTTTTTGAATTCAGAGTTGACTAATCTTTTAGCTGCATAAAATGGTAGATTAACTATAGATTTTTGCACACCGCTGGTACCCTTTTTTGCAAGAAAATCAGCTTTCTCATTACCACTCAGTCCACAGTGAGCTGGTATCCATTGGAAGACTAGGTGTTTTTGAAGTGCTGTTAGATGGCTAAGCATTTTCCAACATTCTATAATTGTCTGGTTTTTTGGTGACAACTTGGAAGTAATTGCTATAATTGCTGCCCTGGAATCTGAGAGAATAACTGCTTGCTGAAAATGTGAAATTCTGTACAAAAGATTTTGTAGGGCCATTCGAATTGCTTCAATTTCTCCATCAAAGTTTGTAGTTCCATAACTTAAAGATTTGTAATAGGAAAAGAGGTGACATGTGACTCCAGCACCTGCTCCATCTTGGTTTGATATCAACATTAGGGCCATGAGTAAATACTAACCTGATTTTCAATTTGTGGCTCACCATTAGCTCGAAACCTCAATGTCTCTTTTCCAGTACCAAAATTTGTTTTCTTTCCTCTTCTGGGATCACCCTTAGGACCAACGTTTACTGCAACAGACAGTAAAATTTCAAATTTGTGTTTGTATTATAGAAGTATATTATAAAATGTACATGCATTTATCAAACATCCTCCACCCCACCTCTAACTCCTTATAGAATTTGTAAAAGTTCCTGAACATTTAGCACCCAAAATTCACTAGTTGCATGTCTATGGTTTCAATGATCAGGAGTTACTGCTTCTCAAATTCTTTTCAAAGAACCTCATAAGATTGAGTGACTGAGATCCAAGCTGAACTAGAGAATCCACCTAGATAAAAATCTTGTACAATGCTCTGTGTCTTAAACATAGCTGTTCATAAACAGCTCAGCATAAATCATCATGGGAATGAAATAATTAGAAGTTGCAATAGGCAGTGGCATAGCCTCACTATCAGACTCGGGTATGTAACCCAACGAATACTGCAAAATTTGTTAAAATATGACCCAACTTAAACTGAATTGCCCTTCGGGATTTTCATACTTTATCATTCTCTGAAAAAAATGTTTGACAATACTGAGAGCATGTTTTAAAATAGAATCTGCTTCTCTGTCAGAACTTACATCTGTATATCAAATAAACCTTTCTTCAACATATAGAAGGCATCAGAAATGTCTTTCTTAATTCCATTTGTCACAGTACTCACACTTGAAATTAAAGGCTGGTTCACAACCTCCAACAAGGGTAACGATAATCAGAACAATAAACTTAGAATACATGTATTCCAATGGGAAACTTTCCTGGGCCCTGGTAATGGGAAAGAAGACTTGGCTAAGTTTTAACCTATTTGTTGCTGTTACCAGGCTCAGCATGTTAGATCCATATTGTGCATATTAGACTCTTCACTCTAGAAATTAATTAAGGTGGTCATGCCATGAAACAGCCACTTGAGCTCTCTCTAGTCACCAGCTAGAAAAACTATCATTGATCAGTTAGAAACAAGAGAATTCCAAATGCTCAATATCCTCTCCATTTTGCAGTATCTTGTTATCATTCCTCAGCTGTTGTGAATCAAAATATTGAGTGTAGTCTAGCTTGTCATTTCCAAAATTGTTGTGGTTGCCGTTATTGAGTGGTTGTGAACCAGCCTTAAGTCATTCTGAATATCAGGTAAAGTTGCACGAAAAGCAGTTGACTTTACCAATTGCTCTTTCAGAGAGGCATTATATATTGTTTGTTCATTTCAATATTCAATATAACTGCTTCTGTTTGAAGATCCTTCATTCTTATTCTGATCACGAAAAGCAAGTGCCTGTTTTCATAGAAATCATACAGCCCCTACAAAATGAGAAAGTAGAGCTTCGCTTTTTTCACTTTTGTTGTGCTTTTCAACTGAGAGCTTATACTGCTTATTCAATGAAAATTGTGTTTTTGGAGTTATCTTTGTTTTTTGAATATTATGGAATTACAAGTATAGTTGTGTTTTTGGGCAGTCTTATAAATGTTACTTAAATCTTCATAACCGCTAGAATTCCAAACTTATTTTTCATTTGAAAAACAAAGAAGATCAACAAAACATTTGTTTTATTCGAAGTATTACGACACAGCCAGATTCAAATCCTGGCTATGGCATTGAATTTTTCAGTCCTGATGCTGCCTCTCAAATCTTTACCAGAAACTTTTTAAGATCAAAACATCTTGATCATTTAAGAAATTAGGATCCAAAAAGTACTCCATAACAGATTGACCTACCTTACTTATAGACTGAAATCTGAGAAATTATGTACATTATACTAAACTAGAACAAAGAGTAACTGTAACTTGAAGCAAACCTCTGACCTCTTATATAATACACGAAGATGAGAGAACAAGTAAAGTGTGAGTTCACCCCAGTCACCAGCCACCATTTTGTGTGTTTGTTAAGCTTTAAGTCACTATATCCCCACTACTTAAAATCGATCCTGAAAATGTTCATGATGTATCAAATAATGCTCATATGATTAAACTATGGAATCATAGTTTCTGTTCCTAAGTATCGCTATTGCATCACTGCTGTAAATTGGAAAAGCTGATTTTTCTTTTAACTGAAATAAAATTGTTGTGTTTTCAGGTACCCTAAGCAGCAGCCACTTTGTGATACATTTTACCTTCTCCTTTTTTGTATTTTGTATTTCCATTCTTTAAATATAACATACAATTTGCCTTTATTAACCATACAACTTCATCAAATACATATTAAACCTCCAGATTTAGATTTTATTATGAAATTACACCTATGGCTGGTGTCAAACTTCCTGCATGTAACCTTCAGAGGATCCTGAATCACAGGTCTGCAGGTTGCCTAGTCAGAATTAGCTTTATCTCACCTAATAATTACTAGATTAACACTCAGATATTATTAGTTTATTATAAGTTTAAACCTTATCTCAGATATTAAGAGATTGATTGAGAAGTATGTAGAAAAAAAGAGTGTAACTTTAAACATGAGTATTTCGGTATTTATACCCAATTATATTTTATGCATATTTTGTCATAAATGGAGTAGACCTACAGTACACTCCATGGAAGAACAAGCCTTCTACAAATAAGTTAAGTTGACGCCCGGTTGATAATGGAGGAAACTAGCCTCTGAGACATGTTTTGGAAAATTTAAAAAGTGAGTGCTGTCCAGTGTTATTAATCGACACATTTTCTATTGTAATGTGATTCCAACAACACTGTCATCACTTCCAGTATTAATTAATAGTTGGTGAGAAAATTTGCTGGAGCGACGAGCCTCTGGCCATCCGTCTAGAATAATTAGGTACATCAATTTCTGTTACCATTTATTCAGTTTAACTAAATAGCCAAATTTTATTTAGGTTTTAATCTACAGTGCCACTTAACAGCTCTTGATAAAATGCATAGTGAAATGTTGTTCATATGCTGTATGTATGCTACTATCTCTGTCTCTCTCACGCACAAGCACATGATATGACTATGCTGTAGCACACTCCTATTGGCTACTGCCATGTACAGTAGATTTGATGGAGATAATAACATTAATTGTACTTTTCAAATTCCACCTTTTTGGAATGGCCTGAAGTTACCACTTAATAGGGTAACTTTGTGTAACACATTTAATTTGATATATGTGAACAAAGTATAGCTAATTAAGAGGAAACTTTGTGCATATTACATTTGGGTAAAGACACATATACAATGTTCCAAGTTTTTAGCATTAATATTTCACCTACATTGCTAACATTTATTGGTGGATTGATTGTCATCATTATTACTGTGCCATCATTGTCCACAATTTTAAAGATGCATACACTAACTCCACTAACTCATTTCCTCATAAATGTTCCAATTCTTTATATTTTTGATGTCATAGACCACAATGTTATCCTCCACCTTCACCTCAGATGTTTTATACTTTTCGTCATGTAGCTCAACATTACAGTTTTTTCCTTCATATCTTTTTCAGTGATTTTTGCATAAAACAGTTTTCCTTCATATGAAATGACCACATGCTGTCCAACTGCAATATCCTTAGCTGAAAAAGCTGGTGCATTTTGAGAATTTCTTTTACTCACAGAAAATCCATCTCATGAGGTGACTGAGCTGGAGTTACATCCTCTAGGAAGACACTTTTATCAGCAGAAACATTGAGTTGCTTCTCCCTCTTCCTTACAGGCTTACCAGTGTATCACAGCTATTTCAAATGACCCAAGAATACTTCTGAAAGAGGGTAATTTGCTGTGAAATTCTCTCTTGCCAGTGCTGTTACTTGCTCTTTGTCCAATGGAAAGACATCGTTTTCCTGAACTCTGATTTCATATTCTCTTCTCCATCTTTCATCACTGCACTCCATAGTTTCTTCAACCGCACAGAACTTCACCTTTAGCACCACTCCTAGGTTTTTTCTTTCATTGGTCATTCCACACTCTTTTTAAATTTTCCTCCATGCCCTCTCTAAAGGAGCAAAAGATGATATGTTCAGGGGTTAAAGTAAATGAATTGAGTTGGCTGGCAAAAAGATAAGATGAATGTCATGTATTTTACAGAATCTAGCACTTCAAGGGAAATATAACTGGTCAAGTTGTCTGCTAACAATAGTTTTTATCCTGTAGTTTTCTGACTGCAGGTATGATTAGAACCATTATTTAAATATTGTCATGTTGAGCATGACTTAGTGACATTAAAGCATACTCTAGGGGGACCACCTTCTGCATATGTGTCATACAGTCTCTCTCCCTTTTTAAACAATACATAACTAACAAACTCCACAGTGCAGCAGCCTTTTCTGGGCCAAGGTCTACCATCTGGTCACAGTGTTTCACATCTCTACTCACAATAGGCATCATGAATAAACAACATATGGAGGAAGTAAAATGCTGATGGCACTGCCACAAAACATGAGGGATATGCTTCCTTTTGAGAAATTAATTATCCTTCTGGATGCTTATATGTTTGCCTGACAATCACTTTTTTTCTTGTCTGGATTATCTCTCACATTTGTTTCATTCAGGTTCTATATATTTTCACCAGAAACATTCTGAATTTCAACTTTCAGTTTGCTGAAATAAGCATCAAAAACCTCCATAGAAACAGCACCATGACTTCTGTTTATATTTCCTGCTAGCTTTCTACAACCTTACCACACTATCTGGCAAGAAACTACTTTGCCCAATCTTCTTTAGGCAAAATGTTTTCAAATTGAGGTTTATTCCTTCCTTCTCTGTCTAGACAAGCCTTCACAATTAGCCCTATATCCATGTAGTCCACAAGATAACCACATTCTGCCATCACCTCACAGCAATCCATGCATCACAGAATAGCCTCCTGCAACCTGCACAAATATATAAAATCAGGAATTAATGACAAAATTGGAAATGGTTACCCCATTGGCAAAATATATGCTTCTGTATAGTGATCTGTAGGTTTAGGCTAGGTCAGGCCTGGGCAACTCCCAGGATACCTCAATCAACCTTTATTTTATTTTAACTGCTAAACATACAGTTAGTAATTCAAGGCCATAAACAGACTGTGCTCAGTGAGCACCAGTTGCCCAGCCCTGGGCTAGATATAAACTGTTGGGAAAAACTTACCTGGTGAGAGTTGCTTTCCAACCACTTTGTTTGCGAAAGGCTTAAATTCTGGTGTTCAAATAATTTAATGTCTGTAAATACAGCTAAAAGTAGCTTCCAACTTTTCTCATTATGAAAGAAACTAGTTGATTCCATTTGTCATATGGAAATGTTAACTTATTAAGAACTGATCAGGCTAAATACCTAGGAGTGATTTTCGACAACAAACTAACTTGGAGAAAGCATATTGAAAGCATTAGTAAAAGAGCATCTGACAGGTTCAAAATATTAAAACGTGGGGTAGTTCTAAGAAAACTTTAAATACAACCTACAACATGTACATTAAACCCATACTAAAATACTGTGGTGAAGTGCTTATAACATCATCATCTTCAAACAGAAAAATCCTTGAACAAACCCAAAATCAAGTACTCCGATTAATAACCCTTGCTGCTAAAACAACTCCAATTGAAGCTTTATTAACTGTTACACCCAACAAACCCATCATGACAGAACTTCAAACGCAAGCCCTCATAACTTAAGAGAAGTTAATAAGAGTAGGTACCAGATTCTAAGAAATGGTACAACTTTCAAAATACACATCATAAGAAAACACAGATTGGATTAAATTATACAGACAGTCCTGAACTTGAAAACTTGTTGGAATATCCATCTGAAACAGAAAATGTTCCCTCTTGTTATAATCCAATTAATAAACTTGTGATTGACTACCAACTTCATCTTAATGAAAAATTTAATAAAAGTGATGTTAGTCCTGTTCAAGCCAAAGTTTTTACCTTTGAAACCACCAATACAGCATACCCGCTCAGCAACTGGATTCATATCTATACTGATGGCTCTCTTATGGGTTATGAAGAAACAGCTGGAGCAAGTGCATTTTGTCCATTCTTTTCCTTTTATAAAAAAGTTGGGTAATATACAACCAACTTTGATGATGAAATTGATGCTATATATACTTTGCTTCAATATTTATTTCCATGGTTATACAAATGCAAAATGTACTTATTCTAATTTTAAAGCTGCCCTCCAAGCTATTGGTTCCATTACTTGGCCCAAAATGATGAAGATCAAAGAATTACATGATATGCTCAAACAAATACAGAATCTATATAAAAATATAGTCCTATAGTGGATTCCTGCTCACTGTGGTGTTTTTGGAAATGAAATAACTGATATTTTAGCAAAGAAAGGATCTAAAATCAATTTAGCGGTAAAACAAAATGTCTCCTATGAATCAATTAAAGAATTGTTAAAAGAAAAATAACTTCAAATTATAATCAACACATAACACTTTGAAATCAACAGTCAAAATGGAAGAAAATTCTGGATGACCCATCAATGATTCCTGATTTACCAAGAAAATCCTCTGTTGCTGCATTTTGACTGATCACAAGACATGATTATTTGAATAAACATATTTTCAGAATTGGTCCAAATTGTCCTCTATGCAACAAAGAAGAAGAAATGACTGAAGATCATCTATACACCTGTGAAGTTCTACCTGTTGGATCCACTACAGAGAAATGTTGGAGAACAAGGGCACTAATGGCTTCAATGCCAAAGCCCAGCATTTGATAACAACATTTTCAGAATTGGAATAGTGGCATCTCCAAATCGTTTGTGCTCCAAAGAAGAAGAAATGGACATGGAACATTTAAAAAATTGTAAATCCCTTATGGTTTGTGGAACTCTAATGTCAAAATATTGGAAAGGAAGGAGAATGATTTTGTTATTAACTCCTGAGCATTACACATATCCACACACACTTTGTTTGTGATGGTATTTCAATGAATACCCAATATTTTTGCTGCTTCCCATTGACTCAAGAGTTCCTTCACAGACCTTTTACAGACTTTTCTCCATTGCCTATGATGAGCAGTCAACATATTTCCTGGATCCAGGTTTTCTTTTGCACGTTTTAACCATTCCATTTTTTAACCATTAGCATAAAGTTACCTCAATACATATTTACATTAGTTATGTTGAACAAAAGATATAAATATGTGTATATTGTAAACATAATAAACAAGTTCAATTGCATAATGTTTATTTAATGTAACACTTACCTTGTTTTTCGTAGACAATATCTTGCTACCAGCACAAATCTTAGAAAACAACTAAAATAAACAAGTTCTTTACTGTCAAAACCATGAGCTATTAAGCTCAATATCTACAACTTTACCACATTTACCACTGAAATAGTGTTCTACATTCTCTGGACTTATATTTACTATATTACATGGATTATTCTAAGCACTAAACAGGAATATACATGAAAAAATATTGAAGCTATGGAGCTACACAAAACAACTCCTGTAATACAAAATAGCCCCCAGTTGCAGCAATTCAATGCATTGTATTTACTAATAAGGGTACTTACGGAATCCATCCTTAAGTGGTTCAACCAATCTCATAGTAAATGTTGTGTCTTTTGGTATATCCTTCAGCATTTTAGCAACTTCATAGTGCCGTTTACCGACTAGATTTTCATTGTTTATTTTTTCTATGTGATCTCCAACCTGCAAAATACATATATTTAACAACAGTGCTAGAAATCAACAGGAGAACAGTCATAAAGTCTGCAAATCATTATGGTACCTAAAACAAATAGTGAATTATCAGTAACACGTAACTGAACTAGATACTACATGCTTTATCTTGAGCCCTGGAATATAGTGCTATGAACCAAATGAAACAGTAATTTTAAGTATTTGAGGCGATATGTTTAGAAGAAGCCTCCTAAAATAGTTAAAATTTGTGTTTATAGTGGTGGCAGAAAAACCCCCTAAAATTGTGAATCATTGTCTTAGTGGGCAATGATATAGATCTTCAATTGTCTTAGCTTGTTCATGTGTTATCGGGATTGGCGTCATGTGGAAATCGCGAAGTCCGCGAATAATTTGAAAAGTTATCGGCATATAGTGTTTATTGGAAGAACATTGTGTTTTAAAAGTTAACAGGAGTAACAATGCAGAGAACTAATATATAATTAGTAAGGCTGCATAAAAAAATAGAAGAAGATTATGAACTCGCAAAATTACATAGTCCGTGTTCAGGTAGTGTGAACCCCGCAGGGCTTGAGACAAAGGACGCCAATCCAAATATTTGTATTATTGTTTGTGACGTAAAGGAACAATAAATAAGTATATTAAAAATTTAAAAAGGAAATTTAATCATCCTTGCAAGGCATAGACCTATACCACGCCCTGAAGTACGTCGAGAAATTCAATGAAAAGTATTTAGAGTCTCATAGCTGCATTAAACGTAAATAACTGTCTCAAATGTCGCATCAACAACGAGTGGTTAGTAAGAAGAGCAAATAACCGTTCCATATTGAATGCTTGAAGCAGATCCAGCATCAACACTGCAAACTCCTGTAAATTGTAAAAGAAGGAACCATGTTTGAGAGGTAGAACTGGAACTTAAAAATTCAATGCCACAACTGGGATTTGAACCACAGACCTTCCGCTTACTGGGCGGCTGCTCTAACCACTGAGCTATTGTGACAAACTGCAAGAATGGCATTAAATTCTCAAACCAGTTCGTATTTCTCCTGGTAAACCACAAAGGCAGTCTCACATCAGAGACAAATTACCCCAATGGTGACTTACTATTGTAAGTACTTTATATCCCAGGATTAAATAACCTTCACATGGTAATTATTATTTATTTATGCCAACAAACTTACTGTTGGTGTTTTTAAACACACAAGCCGTGTGTGGGCAAAGTTTGAGAGGTAGAACTGGAACTTAAAAATTCAATGCCACAACTGGGATTTGAACCACAGACCTTCCGCTTACCGGGCGGCTGCTCTAACCACTGAGCTATTGTGACAAACTGCCAGAATGGCATTAAATTCTCAAACCAGTTCATATTTCTCCTGGTAAACCACAAAGGCAGTCTCACATCAGAGACAAATTACCTCTCAAACTTTGCCCACACACGGCTTGTGTATTTAGAAACACCAACAGTAAGTTTGTTGGCATAAATAAATAAGGAACCATGTGTTTAGCCTTTTACTTTAGCCATTGGCTATCCTGAAAAAAAAATTGTAGAAATTGCTACTCACTGCCTTCTATGATATAATTTAAAGCATGATTGCATAAAAGGCATGAAAAGTCTTGTGGTTTTCTTTAACAACATTGTCATCTGAAAGCTCAAGATAAGTATGTGAGTAGTAATTAATTTATTTTTTAAAAGGTGAGTTAATTAATAACACTGAACAACACTTACAAAATATTTTTCCGGGATGCGTTTCGAAGGTTAACTTTCCTCCATTACCAACCGGACAATACCTGGGTTTCCATGGTGTTTCATGGTGCGGATGGTGATGAATATTTTGTAAGTGTTGTTCAGTGTTATTAATTAACTCACCTTTTAAAAAATAAATTAATTACAACAACACTGTTTTCAAACTTCTGAGACAGAATATTGGAAGACCCCAAAAGAAAATCGTTTATGTGAATATTTGTTAAAAGTGCAATTTGCTTTTTGATGTTGGTATGAGATGGTTAAATGACGAAAACGTGTTAATAATGTTCATTGTTACGAACAACTAAGTTTGTTTAAAGACGTCATAAATATTTCCATATTTAATTTTAATATATATGTATAAATATTAGAATTATATGTGTTGCATAATAAAAGCGAAGGGAGGGTGGTTAGGGATCGCTTCCCTAACAAAAGGAACTATTTGATGGACACATACACGGATATATACGAAAAAGGCAGTATTACGTGAGGTGACGTCAGACTCTCCCCACTAGCGTGTGTATATTCAAGGTGAAAGGACGCGTTGAGGTAACGTGTGAACATTGTAGAACATCTACCAGACTTTCATCAAGCATTTGTTCCACTTTTTAAAAAAGTGGAAAGGCTTAAATCATTTAAAAAGGTGCTAGGAGGATTTATTTTAATGTAAAATATAGAAAAAGTGTTAATAAAATAATACATTGTGGTGAAGAAACATCGTGTGATTTTTCATTCCATCGGTTACCACGACCTGAGATCACAAAGATTTCAAAGGCTCAAAGACCCAACGAAGCTTAATTATAAAGAACTGCACCCCTTCTATGAAAGGAAGATGTGAGTAGTACTTTAATGTGAGACCTTGTACAGCAACAGGAGGGAACATCCTCCTTCATTTATTATGATTCTGATAAGAAAATGCACCACAGTTACTTTTCTTGTACTCCAACCAGTTTTGAAAAGTAACTGCAGACATCCATGTTTAAGACATTCACTTTGCTTAGTTAATTGAAAAAAAAGAAGAAAAAAGATAATGATTTTAACTGGCACATCCTATGGATTCAAGTTACTGTTTATGGGAGAAATAATGTGAAATATGCTGGAACACAATCTTAGGGTTCAGTTGGTCTGAAACACAGGATAGTATGAAACACAGGATAAGGCATAGGGTTTTCCTATAGATCTGGTGCTATATCCTAATATGTAAATTCTCTGCATTTCTTCAAATAAATGTATTGGATTCAATGAGTTTAAAACTGATTTATCTTAACTGAATAATAAAGTATGAAATTGGGAAATAAAATAGAGCATAAACAATGTTCACCTGTGTGAGCAGAGAAAAGTGAATGATACAAGCTAGAGTAGCGAGCCATGTCTGTGTTGTAAAATGCGTGTGTTTCATTGCAGGATGATGAGTGTATGGGATACTTTGCCAAAGTTGCAAAATGTATATAAAAAGAGCATATGCATTTGCATTTTTGGGTTATAGAGTCTTAGACTAGTATATAGTACCATCAGTACTAATTTATAAATCGAAATCCTTTAAGTTAAGAGGTAAATTGCAGATAAGAAAACTGGAGACAGAATCACTGGCACTGAACACTGACATGAGATGAAGCAATCACTGAAGTTTAGATACCAGTTTAGCAGCAATAAAGAAGTTAGGCAATCTTTCAAAACTTAAATAAACAACAAACTCATTAAAATTATCTGAACGTAATTACCAATGCATTATATAAGTATTTAAATATGTAGAGCAACTAGAGAAACAATACTCCAAAATATAGCAGTATGGATAATTTTGCATTGGTAACAGTAGTGTATGCTGGAATTGTCACAGGGGCTATCACTAGGCCTACCATGGCTGCACCGGGACTGAGTGGTTAGACCATTCACCTCTCCCCAAAGTGGTCCAGGTTCAGTCCCAGGCAACAACATGTGGGATTTGTGATGGACAAAATAGTCCAAGGGAAGGTTTCCTCTGGGTTCTCCAGTTTCCTCCACCATCTCATTTCTCCAGTGATCCATCTTCATTCCATGTATCATCAGTGTCACCACCTGCATTGCCATATGAAGTAAAAGCGGGTGTTAAACACTATGAAAAAAAAAAAGCTACACCTGAGGGTTCGTCTATTGGATCAGGGTCCCTTCTCTCTGATAGAAGAGCAAAGTTTCTCAGGCCAATTTGTCCTTGTGTTGCCTGTAAGTAAGATTTTATTTATTATTTATTTATGCCAACAAACTTACTGTTGGTGTTTTTAAACACACAAGCCGTGTGTGGGCAAAGTTTAAGAGGTAGAACTGGAACTTAAAAATTCAATGCCACAACTGGCAGTTTGTCACAATAGCTCAGTGGTAGAGCGTCCGCCCGGCAAGCGGAAGGTCTGTGGTTCAAATCCCAGTTGTGGCATTGAATTTTTAAGTTCCAGTTCTACCTCTTAAAGATTTTATTTGTTTCAAGACTGCTAAACTCCTTTCTGCACCTGCAGTAGTGGAAGGAAATATTAAAATCACTTTACATGGTTTATAAGCTTTACTGTACACAACCTCAAGTCTATTTGATCTCATATAATTTGCAATAGTTTGAACAGACTTGTTAGAAAATTTTTGAGGCTGGCACCCTAGCTCAGTGGGTAGAGCACCTGCCTGCCATGCAAAGGGTCATGGGTTCATTTACCAGTAGGGGGGTTAGGAATTTTTCTCCAGCATTATTCCTTATCCTCCCCAGAGTCTGGAAGTATGAATGAGAAAGTGAATGTGAAAGTGAGAGAGTGTGAGAGAGTGAGTAGGTGAGTGAGTGAGTAAGTGAGTGTGTGTGCGAGTGTGTGCATGTGTGATGGTGTGCATGTGTGCGTATGCATATGTGTGTGTGTGTGTGTGTGAATTAAAAAGAAAAGAAAAAGAAAACCTACAGTTAACCCACTGTTAAATGAGTAACACCCTTACCAGTGGGCAACATGTTCCACGGGAGAGGCTGCTGCTATGATCTTTGTAGTTTAAGATGGGATATAAATGGAAAAATAAAAGGAAACTTTTTGAAGTGTATACAACACTTTCAGTTCATTTTTCAATGATAGTATATCAAAATGGGAAGCATATGGTTCTCTCTGTTCACATAATACATTTGTTGGAAAACTTTTATCGTAACTCACAAAATGTTTATAATCCAGTAAGGCCAGAAGTTTGAACTGTCTCTGTGATTGAAATCTTAGTTTTAGTTTGAGTTGTTAATGTGTCCAGGACATCACAGAAAATCCCTAAGTACGAAGAATGGGTTTCATCTTCATGACAATTTTGTCCTCTGCATTAGCAACCCTCATAGTTTCTGACCATATTTCTACAGTACTAGCAACTGTCTAGGTACAATGTACACTATGAAATAAATAATACTAATACTAATACAGCTGTTGAGGACTGTAACAACCACACAATACTAAAAACAGAGCATTCTTGCTAACTCCAAGCCAGTCATGTTCACATGGCACATTTCAGAGACGCTCGTGTGAGTACAGTGACATGGGATTCCAAAGTCTTAGGGACTTATTCCTGCATTCCCCACCTCACCCTTCTCTACCCGTATCATAGTGAAGGCTGTGGCAACATCTGAAGCCCTATTTTCCCCTCTGCTCAATGGTAGAGAACAAGACATATTCCATCCAATGCGCTAATTCTTCAAGAGGGAAGCTGGCTAGTATTGCAATTATTGTTAATGTTACTCATTAATTTCTAGTTTACTTTAGATCTGGGCTTTGGTGATAGCTTGGATAGCCCACAATATATGCCACTGATTAGTAACAGAATTGGTCTTGAAAAAGTTCCACTTCCAGTATCTTGCTGATGTAGTTTACAATGCAGATCAGGATACCAAAAAAAAAAAAGAAGAAGAAGAAGAGAGAGAGAGAGAGAGAGAGAGAGAGAGAGACAGAGAGAGAGAGAGAAAGAAAGAAAACAACTTTGAGGGTATTTGCAGAGCTGTTACATGAACTTTTAAAAATAAACTAAGACAAACCAACTAAGATTCTTTTCAGCTATGGGAGTATAAGTAGTACAACATGGAAGCATGGACAGTTAAAGGCAAAAACTATGCGTAGGGTATAAGCATCTGAAAGGAGAAAATCCAATCTTGAGCTGAGCAAAAGAAGAACATATAAGAAAATATAAGACAATTGGAGAAGAATTGAGAATAAAACCACTTTAAAGGAATAGAACACTGTACAGAAAAATCTATTTGATATCTATAACAAATGTCAGAATAAATAATACCTAAACATGCCCTACAGTATAGACAAGAAGAATTGTTCTTTACATCAAAATTAAAATAATAGTTGAATAGTCAGTAATTGGCTGCACATTAACTTCACCAACTTCCAAGGGGAGGCCGCGGCAGGGGGGGCGGGGGCCTTGCCCACCCTTCGCGACGCCCATGTAAGCAGCGCTAACAAGTTTATATCATTCCCATAATGCATTGCATGAACATCACCATGGTGGCACCGGAAACAAGTGTGTAGTCCACTCTGTGATTTTCCCCATAACCCCACTTTTGCCAAATGCCTCTGCATTTCTACAGGTCTATGAAAGACATAAAGAAATTCTTTAATTCAGTATATCTATATACAATTTAAACTCTATGCTAACGGTATTGGGTGAAGGTACCTTACCTGTATGTGTGGTATTGAATCTATAACGCTTCCTTCTTTTATTCTTTTAATAAATGCATAGCCAGCTCCGTTGTCAGTAATTGTAAGTCCTAAGGCATCTTCTGTTTTTACAATCTCTATCTCCTTCGGCCGGCCTATAGAAAAGGAATGGCACAATTTCATTATCCAGTTTCGAAGGGTTCATTGGATACGGGATCAAGAGTATTCTGCAAATAAAGATAATTATAGACTTCTTTAAAAAAACAAGCGACCTTGACGTTTCAAGTGAACACTTTGAAAATATGAGTATTTGCCAGGTTCATATGTATGAAACGATTTCGGGTGATATTAATTCACTAATGCAGTTAGGGGCGGATCCAAGGGGGGGGGGGTACAGGGGTTGTATCCCCCTCGAAAGAAAAAAGTATTCACATTAATCCACAAATATTTTTAAAAATCTGAGCATTTTCTACGTTAAGTATTTTTATTAAAATAATGAATGTACATTTAATGAAATATCTAAACATATTATAATAGTGTCCTACCATCGTAATCCAGAGCAGAGAGATTTAAAGTGGTTAATGATAAAATATGCTTCCCATAAGCTCATTCCAAATCGTATGAACATCTACGGCATTACGATAACACAAATTGCTCTGCAGTTTCAGGAAACTCCTAGATTGCTTCGGTAGTACCACCTGGCAAAGCCATGAAGCGCATCGGAAAAAATGTGAAACTGCCCAGATGTTTACGTGAGCTTATCGCACAAACATAGCGAGAGAATATTTGTGCACTCTGTTCAGATGCAGTCATACCTTCAGGACAGCAAAGGCTCATATACCGGCAAGAGCGAGAGATTATCTATTTGTGTGGTATCACTGACTATACGCCAAGTTACTATTATTTCGCTGTTGTAATAAACAAGATAAGAAGCGATCATAGCGCTCGACAGCCAAGAATACGCCTCAACGTTTTGCCAAGCAGTAACAATGGAAGGGCTTATATAATCTCTGAATAGGTGTAATTAAATTATTTTCCCCTTCATACATAAGTCGCTGAGGGTTTTCTGCACTTTAGACTTTACCGGTAACTACAGCAACACCAGAACATTCGTTCTCAATATTACCGTATCTGAAGACCTGTTTGAGGAGCATCATGAGAGCAGACACATTGAATGGATTAGTATTAACGTATATAGGTACATACAAATTTGGAAATTAAAACTCAAGAAGTACTGGGTAAAATAAGTAGAAAGCCTCGTCAGCTTCTTCGTTAAATGTAGTTGTATAGCTATATACTGGATGTCCCAAAATTAGACCGACAAACTTTGGGAGCTGATAGATAACATTATTTTAAACACTTTTTATTAAGCAGAGTTTTTTGCTGCGGTGCTTCATTTTGGCGTTAGACGAGTTAATGTCATTACCTACTACCTCCCACCTAGTTTAAGTATTTATGGCAAAATCAACAACAAAAATTAGTATTGCATTTATCTTAGTAATGCACGCAATCTTAATCCAAGAAACAAACACAGAACACAAAAACACAAACATCTCATTGTTTACAGTTAATCACAGCTTTACTATTCAAAGCACATGTTGGAACGCACGCCCATTGCGATAAATACAAAGAGTGCATCGGTGTGCCCTATTCTGCCGTACTCTCGCAAAGACACCAGCCATTTCTCTGGTTTAAAAGTTTGTCGGTTTAATTTTGAATGGTAAAGTATATATATTGTATATATACCGGGTGTCCCAAAAACACCGATAACGCTTAGTATGTTGTGCGGGATGGTAAACTGATCGGTTCTCAAATAGGAACCGCTGTCCGAAAATGCAAGGTTTGGACGCTGGAAAGCGTCGAAGTTTGAGAACGAACAGTTGTATAACATCCCTGCACTATATTTACAATTTATGGTATCAGTAGGCTTTTCTGCCACCTCTATAATTTCGTATTAAATCATTCTTGGTGGTGCAATCTGAGAGCCTCTGCAACCTTGTACTCTAGGTCTCTTCTTGACTCAGCACTAATGATTAACGCAATGTGATCTGCGTAGACCGCATGACCAAAAATGTGCTCACATTCATGTACTGCTCGTAACGCCAATGTCCCATAGGACTGGTCCATTCACTGAACTTTGCGGACATCCTATTAAGGGTGTCGCAGTTATATATGACCTTCCTGTTCCTACAAGTCTGGTAAGCAAGTGTATGGGTCTCCAGGGCATCGTATGGTATTCCTGAATTCTTGGAAGAGCGAGGGCCACCACAGAGTTTGATAAGCTCCTTCAGTGTCAACAAATATGCCCATAACGTATTTGGTACTGGCAGCTTCAGTTTGTGCAACAACGTGATTGATAACATCCTCACATGAGGTCCCTCTCTGGTAAGCAAACTGATAAGGTGTCAGTCCGTAGCATTCTCTCACCGGTGCAAGCCTTTTGCAAATAAGCATTTCCTGCGTCTTCCCCAGACTACTTAATAGTGCAATTGGTCTGTAGGAGTGTTGATCGCCATAATCAGGGACATGTAATTTCCTAATAATTGCTAGATTAGCAATTTTCCAAACGTCGGGAAAACGCCTTTGCCTTAATGCTTCATTCTAGAATCTACACAGGAACGGACAGTTCCACAGAGTGTCACTAAAATTTCATTTGTGATCTTAACTGAACCTGAAGCACGTTTTCGCCTTAATCGTGTAATTGTCTCTATAAATGGTTCAGTTGTTTATTGGGATACTCAAGCCTGAAAGCTGCGCGTACCTTGTTTTAGTATGGTGAATCGTCCTCATTGTCCCGGGGAAAGAGAAAATCCATCAGGAGGCTTGCAGTTCTCTCCAAAGTGGTAGTGCACGATCCATCATGTTTAGTTAACGCAGTCATAGGTTTTATTCTTAGTTTGTTTCTGGCAATCCTATACGAAATGCCTCAGGGGTCTTTCTGTAGGCAATACTCCATGAAGTCCGCTCAACTGCTTTCTCTACTTTTAGAGAGTAACTTAGAATATGCCTTCTTTCTCCTTCGGTAAATGATCATACTTTTAGTATCGTTTTGATAAAACCCTACACATTTGGGTTTTAAAATTTGGAAAATATGGAAGGCTATCCTAGAACATAGACACCATTGCTACCCTTACTTTAAGCCTCCACACGTAAAACAATGTTCTTTACCTAACCAGATAATACACTGTACACTTACATTATTATATTACCTAATCACTATGCAATTTTTGCCCCTTATGTGCGCACTGTTTAAACTATGTCAACAAAATATTCTGCTATTATACTATAGGATCATAGGCTACATTACAACTTCTAAAAACTAAGAAAATCTTTGTTCTCAATTTATACTTTCTGGAAATATTTACAAACTACCCCCACAAAATTATGCTACTTGGCCAGTCAAGATCTAAATTTATGCACTTGAGATATCAGACTGGCAATAACAGACCTCCTTAAAATGTTCAACCCCTCCGCACAAAACTGCAAGATTTAACCAACTTATTAATGCAAAAATAAACGCACTTAAGCAAATAAACAAAGCTTTGCGCATGTATGCCTGAAGTCCTAGAGAAGTAGGCTATTCGTGCTTTGCAAAAAGGACTCCTCTTGTTTTCAAACCCTTGCTTATAGACTTTTGTTTGTTGCATTACGAAAAATTACCTCTACTCAAATTTTCACCCTCTTGGCTTTGACTATGGTAAGGTTACAGAGTCGCTCACCTTGACTCAAAGTGGATCTTTTATGGCTACCACCCCAAGGAGGAACGGATGAAGTGAAGGAACCTCAGGAGGCTATAGAACCAGGCAGACGGTGACAGAAACGCGCAGAGGTCCCCAACCATCCCAATCTCTTCATTGGGCTACTCAGAGAAGGCTTCCCTCTGGCAGAGTCGGGGAGAACTTGGCCCACCATTGGCGCCTCAAAGAGGGCTACCATATGGCAGGAGCGAGAACTCTAATTAGCAAGCATCTGTGTCATCTGACTGACACTACATAGCTTCGAAGCCCACCTGAAACATGAAAGGGAAAACGAAATGAGGGGGATGAGGGGGCAGGAAATTCGTGTTAAAACAGGAACCACCCCAGTATTCGCTAATAACCCGCGGAACTCACGACAAAATTGCCATGGTCAAAGTGACCGAACCAACTAGACTCGAACCCGGTGCCTCCCGAGTGGGAGCCTCACACTTTACTGTGGAGCCATCTCGCTCAGTTTTAAACCCATACAAAAACTTGCTCAGCATACAGCCAATTTTGACACAATATTGAACTCTTACTTTTAGAGTCTGGCAAGGTCTGATGACGATCTGCAGCGTTCAAAACCTATTTCGCCTTTCACGTACCTGCTAGGTAGAGAATGTATTGCGTTTCACCCAAAATTTCAATACCGAAATTCCATTGTAAGCATGTTTTGAGCCCCCTGAATAAAAAAAAAAACTATTTGTGCGAGCATGTGTGTATGTGTGTGTTTGTGTTTGTGTGTGTTTGTGTTTGTGTGTGTTTGTGTTTGTGTGTGTTTGTGTTTGTGTGTGTTTGTGTGTGTGTGTGTGTGTGTGTGTGTGTGAGAGAGAGAGAGAGAGAGAGAGAGAGAGAGAGAGAGAGAGAGAGAGAGAACAGCATAGTACAAAAAAGCGAAAAAGCAATGTAGCTCCAAAGATACAACACGAAGATTTTCAAGAAGATCCTCCAAACTACCCTTTGTATGGAAAAGTTCTCGATATTTTTTTATTTTCTGAAAAATGGCTCCAACGAGTTTAACTAAAACACCATATACTTAAAATATTTACTGAAGAAAAAAATTTTCAACTTAATTTTCTGGGAATACCCGGTGAATTCCTCTTCATCAAGACATCAAGAAAACATTTTGTGTAATTTTGAATAGCGGTTAAATTATTAAACAGACGAATACGTGCTGCACAAAGAATGCATATCATCATTAAACACACCATTTACATTATATAACGTCTTTCTTGACATCAGCCATTTCCGAAATATGCACTTATTCTTAGATTACATTTTTCAATACTGCGTCATATGTTTAAAGTGTTGTAGCCATTCAGTGGATTCTTGAAACGTCTGGAAAGAGCACAGAATTTCAAGTCCAGGATTAAGTGATCCGCTTTTCAACATTTGACTATTGCTTTGATTTCCTCAGTCCTCCTTGTACCTACGATGAAATGTGAAGTGAAACTATGAGTTCTCGCTATTAACATGAAACATACAGAAAAAGATCTGATGTGTTGCATTCATATAACTCTCTCTACTTACTCTCCCACAAACTGTTTTTACAAAAGCTTATTCTTACCAAACATATTTTAACGAGATCTACATCTATATAGTAAGCTTTTGTCTATCTCTTAACGCCTACCAAATATAGGAAGAGCAATCAGGATGAAGAGAACTTGACCGGTTATTCGCAAAAAATTCAAGACCTAGATTGTTTTGCAAGGAAAATAACTTAAATATGATATTGTAATAAATGAGAAAATAAACAGTAACGATATTTTTAAGACACTGAACTTGATTGCTACGTTTAGTAACTAAGCGACTGCTCATTCTTACTTACACACACAAGCACACACACGTACACATACACTCACACAAATGCACACAAACACACATATATAAATTAACTTTTTTTCTAAACATACTATTTTGGATCTAGAGAGCCTCAAAAAGCGTATTTCAGGTGAAATCTCCACTTTTGCGTGGAATGCAGTACTTCCTCTATTTACTAAGTATTAGAGAGAGAGAGAGAGAGAGAGAGAGAGAGAGAGAGAGAGAGAGAAAGAGAGAGTTAATAAGCTTTCGTAAGAATAGTATGTAGAATGTAGTACAAAATAAACGATAGTGGGCAATGAGAGTCACATGATTGTTATTACTTATACTAATATTACAAGCAACGATATATTATCAAGTATTAGAGCACACTTTAATGGAATTATCACATTCTTATTTTAAACTTAGAATTAGTTTCCTTGTTTATCCTATCTATCTATCCATCCGCCCGTCCGTCCGTGCATCCATCCATTCGTCCATTCATCGATCTATCGATCGATCCATTTATCGATCTATCCATCGATCCATCGATATATCGATCGATCTATTTATCGATCTATACATCGATCCATCCGTCGATACATCGATCTATCGATCGATCCATCTATCGATCGAACTATTTATCGATCTATCCATCCATCGATATATCGATCGATCCATCTATCGATCTATCCATCGGTCCATCGATCCTTCGATCTATCGATCGATCCATCTATCGATCTATCCAACGATCCATCCAGCCATCCGTCCGTCCGTCCCCCCCCCCTTCCTCCCTCGCTCCCCCCAACCGTCCGTCCATCCGTCTTCAGGCACTCTAAATACAGTGTGCACTTGGGAAACGCCGAATGTGATAGCTGACACACATGTTATACTATTAGGTACACAGGTGTAATCCAGCAAAAACTTGTAAAGAAAAATTTGATACTTTATTCATACTTACTTGTTTATTCCAAACAAACTTTAAAATAAAATTGAGTAGGTAATGATAGTAATAATAATAATTAATAATAATAATAATAATAATAATAATAATAATAATAATAATAATAATAATAATAATAATAATAATAATAATAATAATAATAATAATAATAATAATAATAATAATAATAATAATAATAATAATAATAATAATAATAATAATAATAATAATAATAATAAACTGGATTCTCACTTCAAAAATGCAAGCTGCAAACATTTAGTAATCAACGTAATTGCTCTAAATGGAATTAAATTCATTTATTAAAAGACTGGATATCCTTGAAAACGATTAACTTATTATTGCAAATTAAGGATCTCTAATATTTATACATTAAATGAAGCACTGTTTTATTAAACCTCTTTTACGAGTAAGCGTACTTACTGGAAGTTCCTGGCTTTACATACCTTTCCTGTGAACAAATATAAAGTCATCTAACCCAATTTGACCACCAAGAAGTTTTGTCATATCCACCTTATGTGTATTTAGTGTGCAGAAAAGAATCTGTAACAAAGACAAAGGCCATTAGCATTTAAATAAAAAATTAAAATAAACATATACAAAATGAAGAAAAAAAAAGTGCTTTCTATCTGAAACGGTAACTAAGAATATACATATATGTACATATGTATGTATGTATTAACACTGTATTCAAAGACCCCAAAAGTCTGCTTTGGCTGTGATTATTGAAGAGGGAAAGCAATCACTATCCAAGTTGAGGTAGATACAGCCGCTTCCAAATGTTTTCGTGACGACTGGCTTCTTTGGGACTGCTGTAAAACAGCGAGTAATTGGGTCCTACATCCTACTGAAGACAGAAATAACATAAACGTGTCTGCAAAAATATTTTCGGGAGTAGGGACAGAATAAACACTACATATTATAAAAGGTCTTACACGATATGAAGCAACGTTCACACACACACACACACACACACACACACACACACACACACACACACGCACGCACGCACGCACGCGCACGCACGCACACACACTTACCTTTTCCACCAAGCTTCTGGGAGTTTCCTAATATCATATGTTTATGGCGATGATAACAATAATAATAATGAAAGCAATAATAACAATAATAACAACAACAATAATAATTATAATAATAATAATAATAATAATAATAATTATTATTATTATTATTATTATTATTATTATTATTATTATTATTATTATTATTATTATTATTATTATTATTATTATTATTATTATTATTATTATTATTATTATTATTATTATTATTATTATTATTATTATTATTAAATTATTATAGTGTATAAGATGAGATGTTTGTGTTTTGTTTCTGTGTTCTGTGTTTGTTTCTTGGATTAAGATTGTGTGCCTTACTAAGGTAAATACAGTGCTAATCTGCAGTGCTAATTTTGCCATAAATACCTAAATTGGGTGGGAGGAAGTAGGTAATGACATTAACTCGTTTAGCGCTTAAACGAAACACCGCAACAAAAAACTTTCCTTAAGAAAAAGTGTTTAAAATAATGTCATCTAACAGCTCCCAAAGTTTGTCGGTCTAATTTTGGGACTCCTATATAATTATTAATCTACTGCTGCAAATTTGTCTCAATTAACACAAAGTACCTAGATAAAATATATGCCTTTACAAAATGGTTTGTACACGCTTTACAAGCATAAACGATAGTGGCTAAAGAAGGTCCTGTGAGTAAACAAGTAGAACTTCTTGTTACGCCATGCACACGTGCATAGATGCGAGTGAGAGATCCATCTTATTGTCTTCTGTGTGCTAAAGAAAGTGAAATTAGCATAATAAATGTTATCTCCATTTCTGGACTAACATTGTTTTGGTTTCTTCAGAACACAAAATAAATGTTATGCACACTTAGTCAGTGCTTGTTCACTTAGGTAGGCCACGGTTTTAGGAATAAGCTTTAAGAAGAGCAAAATGATCAGATGGTTAAATAGCATGACAAAGCAACGCTACAAGAAGTAAAACGGAAGTGTGTCATTTGTCAACTGCAGAAAAGGGATAACAGAAAAGCATTAATGATTTGAAAGTGAGATGTACTTATACCTCAATATTTTTATGCGGACTTTCTATGTTTGCAGACATGCATATCGCGTTAAATAAACCACTTGTATTTTAGTTTTTACAACTAACCCGAGAAAAATTGTAATGATTTTGAAACGGTGAAAACATGAACAGATGCGTGGGAGAGAGAGAGAGAGAGAGAGAGAGAGAGAGAGAGAGAGAGAGAGAGAGAGAGAGAGAGACATCTCATCATAAGTTAACGGAACAGCTAGCGTTTCTGCGTAGTCATAATTATTTGTTGTCCCATCATTTCAGTAACAGACTTTATGTACTTCTTGACTCAATGACAACTTGCGGAGGGGGACTTAGCACCTCGACCGAAAGGCGCCTATAACCCTGACCGGGCACCCTCCCCGCCGGGGAGAATGGATCCTAAGGGTGCGGGCGTTCGGAACGTTGCCACAACAGAGCAGGTGACAGGGTCCCTACATTTTCCCAGTTGGAAGCATCCCGGCGGAGGCTGGCTTAGCTCCCCCCCCCCCCTCGGGCTTGTACTATTCCCGGAAACCAGTGGCTCGCCTTCCAATCCAGCGGACGAGATTTGCAGAGCGCATTTGTTCCCTCTACGGTAATGTTGCCGCGACGCCCGCCGATGCCTCCAACCCTGAAAGAAACCTAATGGGATGAAGGGTGAAATGAAATGATTCATGTAACGAAATGGAAGGACAGGAAATTTGGAGGATATGGAAATCCTTCCCAGCATTCGCCTGGCGACGCAGGGAAACCTCTGATAAAACCCGTGGGTCAGCATGTCGGTCACGGGGATAGAAACCGCGACCTCCCGAATGCGGAAAGCAGACCTTACCTCTCGGTTATGTGGTACTGCTTACGTTTAAGAAGTCTATCAATATTTGGCGACGAAGTCGAAGTGCATCGCCTTAGAAGATACACCAAGTGATCGTCGCATATCTTATTGCGATAAGACTTTTAATATAGTTCAATTTGCAGAAGCTCTGTTCGCAAATATATGTCGAGTTGTACTCACTCTTATACACACTATTCTTGCAAATGCTTATTTCTCTATCTACTTCATTTTAATCGACATAAGCATTTTCAGAAATTATCTTATTTTTAATTTTCTTGTAGGTGCAAGGTGACATGGGAATACGGTAGGCTTTATACGATAGTGAAATGTTTTAAAAGCTGGTTGTTATGCGATGCCTTTGAAATCCCGCTCTCTCTGCATGCCAAGAGATAAAAAAACGAGCAACATATTCCTATTTGAGAAAACTAATATTGGCAAATTCAAAAAATAATAAAGAATATTTCGGAAATGATTCACTCAAAAGAGCAAAGAAGTATGTGACATAAATTGTGTGTTTTAACGAGATCCACATTTGTATTCAGTAAGCTTTTGTCTGTCTCTTACTGTTTACCATTTACGCAAAAATCATCCAGAATGAAGAGGTCTTCTGAGAACATTCCCAGAAAATTCAAGTTTTGACTCAGAAACTGCCATGGAATCGTCTGTTTGTGTCCGTCGATGGATACTGAATGCTTGTGAGTCTAAACGCCACAGGCGTGATTCACCCCCGACTGAAAAAGGAGGTGTGGTATAGCAGCTAATTACGTAAGCGTCTCCAAAGAGACAAGGTTGGACATCACTGTATTATACCTATCCCCGACATGTTAAATCAGTACAATAGCAGAGAGCTAAGACCACAGGGGAACTTATAGTCTCAAGAACTCTAGGGCGTCCGTTCAAAGCGCTCATGTATTAAACTGTGTTTATTTTGGGTGGAAATGGACCGACGTTTGTAGGTTGTCGGTACATTGTGGGTTACATAAAACAAATTATGAGGGACTGGTTGTACCGCCGATTACAGAAAATCAAGAATGCAACAGTGAACATATTTGCGCTTTGCAATTTACGTTTAAAGGTAAATAACATTTTATAGTGCTTTTCAAATGGGAAGAGTTTTGATCTGCAACCAATGAGATACGTTTACATGCACAACGTTGCAAGCTCATTACCCCCCACTCTTCATATTTGTTGGCTTACGCGTCAAGCCCCACTTAAGGAGAAAGCAATATGACAACACAGCAGGACTTCGATTGGTTACCGGCCTGGAGACGCTCAAGGACAAAAACCTTCCCATTTGAAAAGCACAGTAGTTACTTTTTCTTTCACTCTTTCAGTCAAGCTGATTTAGTAAGATGTTTATATATCTCTGCTTCTGTTATTGCCTTTTCAAGTGTTCTGAGAAGAAAGGAAAGGAAAGCAAAGAAAAGAAAAGGAAAGGAATGGCTTTCAAAGCCATGAGTTTAAGATCACAGGGACTTTTCACTGCCTGTCCATGGAAATGGACTAGGGCAGCATTGAATCGTATACCGAAAACATTTTAAATTTTATGCGATAGACGTCTCTCCATTAGTGACCTCTTTGGCGCTGCTTACGTTTAAGAAGTCAATCAATATTTGGCAACAAAGGCAAAGTGTATAGCCTTAGAAGATACACCACGTGATCATCGCGTAACCTACTGCGATACAGACTTTAATACAGTTCAATTTAGAGAAACTCTGTTCGCTATACTCATTCTCACACACACTATTCTTGCAAATGCCTATTTCCCTATCTACCTCATTTTAAGAAACAAAAGCATTTTCAGAAAGTATCTTATTGCTAATTTGCTTGCAGGCGCCAGGGAAATATGGGGATACAGTAGTATTTAAGTGATAGTGAAACGTTTTAAGAGCTTGTTGCTATGCGATGCCTTTGAAATTTCATTCTCTTGGCAAGGCCAAGGAATGAAAAAGCGAATAACATATTCCTATGTGAGAAAAGTAAAGGTATTGTCAAATTCACATAAATAATAAAGAGTATCTCGGAAATGGTTCACTCAAAAAAGAAAGAAAAAAGAACGTATTTCACATAAATTATGTGTTTTAACCAGATCCACGTTTTTTATTTGGTAAGTTTATGTCTGTCCCTCGATGTCGGTAAACTGCCTCCCCAGGTATAAAATGAACGTAAATTGCCTCCTGTTTACTTGAACTCTATAGCCTAAATTGCGTCCCCCATTCATCTGAGTATTTTGCCTTCACTTCCAGTCCGCCACTGTTAACTGAAGTGTTTCGAGCCAGACATGAATACCCCACAAAATTAAAAATACAGTTTTTTCCGTTTTAATGGCTTCTTAAACAAGTAGTTATTGGTTAATAATCATAAACCACAATTTTCCTTCCCATTTGCAGACTTAAACTGTCAGTAGTGCAAGATGCAAATTACTGGTATGGTTAAAATATATTGAAAAACATAAAACTTAAAAGTATCGTTAAAACACGCGTCATTCTTTAAACTGGTTGGAATTTAAAAGGAACAGCGCTTAAAAACTGAAGTCTAGTAATAATTCCTTTGTCAAAATGCTGATATTTTATTTTGTACATTTTTTTTTTTTTTGGGGGGGGGGGGCCGTTTGCCTACATTTCTGAGCATTACGTAAGTGTCGCGTTGTATTACCTTCAGTACTTCAGTCAAGATATAGTAAATATTTGGATGACTGGCGTTGAAAATACTGTTAATTTTTCTGTGGAAAGATTCTGTTACTGGTGGCACGTCTAATTGATGATGATAGCTCAGCCCACATCATAGGTGCGGCGCCGTGGCCGAGCGCTTAGCGCGCTCACCTATCACCTAGGCGGCTCGGGTTCGATCCCAGGGACCCGCATGTGGTATTCGTGGTGGACGAAGCGGCGTCAGGGCGGGTTTTCTCCGGGTGCTCCGGTTTCCCCCGCCATCTCATTCCACCGGTACTCCATCTTCATTCCATCTATCATCAGTGTCACCGCCTGCGGTGCCGTAGTAGTAAAAGCGGGCGTTAAACACTACAACAACCCCACATCATAGGAGGGAAGTTGGCATCTTCTGATATGTAGTTATCCAGTCTTGTAGTCTTTTGGTTGAACTGCCATTATATCTACGAAGCATTCACCAACATCTTCAGGTTACGCTATTTTGAGCGAGTTCTTTGCTTTAATCTAGCGTGAATGCACATTCCAAAGTTGGCACTGCTATCGCAAGCACGACTCCTTCTTGAGATATAGCTGTGTACAGGTCGCGCGTTACTTCTTGACGAATGAAAATGTTATATGAAAGGTTGAATGCGAGTCACTACTCAGCTTTTCCGGGAACGTTCGCATCGAAAGAGAGAAGGTACAGTCTGCAGTGAGATGACGCACGTGCTTCTGAGCTGAGGTAGTACAGCACTACAAATCAATTTATCACACTTCCAGTAATATCAGCCACACGTATTATACACTATACCTCTATAACTGTTTCCACTTAACTTTCTTGCATTCTTCTATTCCCGACATTTCTCCCTCGCCTTCCTTGTCTGAATTGCTGTTATTTTCGTTGTATGCATACATCCGTACCGCACAAAACTTTTGCAGTCGACTGTATACACAAGCGTGACAGAGGAAAACAGAGGTGTCTGTTATCGTAGCATAAACATTTGCTGACCTGTTTATTAAGGGTAGGCATACTCACTGGATTTCTGCTCAAGGTCATTCGTCAAGAACAAACGCGCAACCTATACCTAGAATTGTTTATTGACGTACTGGCTCGCCGAATTCCAAACAAAGACCATGGGCGGGTGAACAAACTGTGGGTATATACTGTACTCAGCTTTAGATTTCCAGTGAGTGCATGCGATGACTCAGGCCAGAGCGTTTTAAACACCGTGTCATGACTAGAGGACGAAATACTATCCCACAATACAACAAGGACGCTTAGCTTGCTCCTTCGTGCTTAACCTGTATCTGGCGAAAAGGAAATCGAGCCCTGATTCAACTGGATGTGACACTGTCATATGAGGCATACTCCCGACACACGGCAGTGCGTGTCAATTACAGTGTGTGCGTGTGTGTGTGTGTGTGTGTGTGTGTGTGTGTGTGTGTGTGTGTGTGTGTGTGTGTGTGTGTGTGTGTGTGTGTGTGTGTGTGTGTGTGTGTGTGTGTGTGTGTGTGTGCACATTGGCAAATTAATAACGCAAAGAATAACTTCAGAGATGACTTGACATATTCCACACACACTGAGAAACTCAATCTAAATTTAGCGCGGCTTCATGGTGTGCACCTCGAAAACCATTCTTACATTTTTACCAAGAATAAAGTTGTGATACTTTAATCCAGGTCTGTATTTTCAGTTTTATATAAAGCATTAATTGTTCTTCAAGCAATCCATTTTTGTAAAAGCAGAAAATGAAACTTTTTACCTACCAAAAGACGAGTTGATGAAATAGGAATCAGCGAACATATAAACTTCATAAAATCCACAACAGAAGCTTTTTCATGCCCGAACGGTCATTAGCACTCTTTGCGTGAAATATGATTGCCTGCTAGCAACAGTTTTCATGATGTGAATATGAAACATAGAGAAGTTTATCGGAAGAGAACTCTCAGAATTTATAATCCAACATAAAACAAAGCATTTGCTTATACTACTCATGGCTCTAAAAGCAAGGCCCTGCTTAGTGAGCAAACAATATCTCTTTATTTCTTTAGTGCATTTCCTGGTATTAAATCGACGCTGTCAATTAACGTTTACATTTTTTTCAGGAAACACTGGAGACAATTTTCCGATTTTGAATTTTCATCTGCACTGGAGAAACGATTTAAGGTTAAAAGAAAGATGCTCGCTTCAAATATCTTTAAAGCCCCGAAAGTAAAAGAGCAAGTTCAAAAACGCAATTAAAGATTCCATCCTACGCATACGCAGCCTGAAATAGAAAAAATGGTTGAAGTATGTACATTGTTGCTTGTTGCAATATCAGATTCAATGTGGCGGGGCTAGATTTGCCCTTCAGTACATTATTTACCTTATTAGGCTGCCAGTTAACCAACTCATATGCAAACTCGCCGAGTGAAATACATCCTTCATCTTGTTTACCTGATGACCCTACCCGTATGCAAGACTTACATGCCAGTGTCTAAGGTCAGACGCCTGTCGGGGAGCAGACAAACATATGCACCGGACAGAGTGAAGACCTGCAAGCGGGTGGTCAGCCCAGCACCAGTTTTGAGAGTGAGGAAGGGAATGATATGAAATGCAGATGAAATGGATGGTTGGAAAGGTGGTGATGGGGCATTTGGCAGAGTGAGTGGTGGAGGAAACCGGAGAACCCGGAGACGCCGCTTCGTCCACCACAAATGCCAAAGCGGGTACTGAGGATCCTTGGTGATAGGCGAACGGTCTAACCGCTCGGCCACGGCGCCGCTCAAGTGAAATACGCAATTTTTAAAAACGTTACAATCTAGCAGTTAATTACGTTTGTTAAGCGGAAATATCGCCTTCAATATAGTTTACAGCTGTTCATTACGTACCTAAATTTATTTCGTGCGTGTTTATTTGCTTTCAACTTTGCAGTCGTAAACAGAGAAAAGTTGAACAACATATGCACCTAAAATATTGTATGTTGTGGATGCAAAGCCTGGGCCACCCTCATAAATTCTGGGGACCCTGACATCGGTGGTGGATCATTCGTTTCCTAGGGGCGCCCTCTGTTGGACATTAACTCTCATATCATTTGTATAATGGTAAAAGAGTGACGTAACAGTAGGAGAAGAGGATTGCGCACCAAAATGGGCTATTCTTACGTATTTCGTCCTGCTGAACACGAATCTGGCATTGGTTTTTCCACAGCAGCCACAGTTTTTGTATGAGTGGTACTAATCACTATTCCAATTCTATTCCGTTTTTGTGTTGCTTAAACAGTATGATTTCGCCTGTAAATGCTAATATATCAACACAAAGACCAAAAATGCTAATGAAGTATGTTTTCATACATACCTATATTATGTTTGGACATTTTCTGGGCCTCTTATGTGTGCCACTATACTATCCAGCAGTAGTGTCCAACAGTAGTCAGCCGTCATACTTGTTGCACATTGTCCCTGGTGGCGTCGCTCTGATGTATGAGATGAAATCTCATCTGATGAAATCTTTCCCCATGTTTACCCGAGACCTGTCCAAGCGCACCAGCAGGAAATGAATTCATGTGTGAGTGAAGAATGGGCATTTTTAACGACATGTTACAACCGAGATTACGCTAAGACTGTAGTAGTTCGTTGACCAACACATCACTATTGTCTGCTATCTTGTTTCCAAAACAAATCAGAACACAGTTTGCTGAAAGAATTCCAGCAGTCCAATTCAAGAGGGCTCAAAGCTGACTCTTCTGATCATGGTTATCCCATTCACAAAAACAGTAATGCCTTATGTACCCAGATTGTAATCCTGTAAGTATCACAATTACTTTGAGCTCAGCACAGATTTGCCACTTGTGGATGTTATATTACATTTTATTCAACTAAAGTTCCATACTGCTGTGTGTTTCCTTCATTCTAGTGGCGTAAGCTGCGGGAACAGGAGGACATACATTGCTGTTGTGAAGAAGTACCGCTTTGAGGTTAGTTTTGGAGCCATAGACGAACAGTCGCCATTCCTCTGGTAAATGTTTCATCCCCACAGCATTAAATAGATCATTCACATCATTGATGTAACACAGTGAGTCTTCCATGACAAAAAATGTTGCGAAGGCAGCCTGACAATGTCAAAAGCAAGAAACCATAGCATTTTTGTCTAGTAAATTCCACTGTTTCAAACCCGATCCCAAAAGTTCAAGGTCATTCAAATCATATTGTGTCAGGAGATGTGGCGTCATTTCTTTGTAATAGAAATTAGAGCTTGCATTCTCCGTGTCTGTAGTAGCTTCGACCTGATTTCATCTTCGAAGGACCACGTGTCTGGAAGAGCGGAGAACATTAACAAGGAACTGTGCGCTACGGATCGAATAGCTGGCTTGATGTAGGGATACTTGATTTCCTTTCTGCCCTTGCGCTTCTTCCGTGCTATTTTCACCATGCAGAAATAGCAACCGTCTACGTGATTGGTCGTTTCCCTACATATCATTGGAATAGCACAAGGCATTGCAACTTTATCTTTTTTTTTTTTTTTTTTTTTTCTTCACCCAATTAAGACGAGATGAACAGTTCACACAGACAGTATGTGGCGCCCATTTTCGGTCCTGATTACCTAACTTAAAAATAAAGATCATACCTACAGTTTCTTCACTACGGGTGTCATGTCGTCCGCATAACTTAATACTGTACTCCCACAGCTGTCGCAAAAGTTTATTGGATGATTCTTAAGAAATCTACCTAATTACCTGTTATAACCATTCTTATATAATGAGGCATTTTTAAAACTTAGGTTGCTACAAAAAATAAACAACATTCGTGCTTGAGGGGTCAAAATACATAAGAAACATCCATCTCCTTTCTTGAAAATGTTTCATTGTACACCAGTGTGCTGTACTGCGCAACGAGACTATAACGAGTATGTTTATACGCGGAGCGAGTTTCATAATTTATATACGAACATCTTAATTGCAATCGTAGTGAAGTTTCATACGGCTATTTATGCTCGAGCATTTGGCTAACTTTAAAATATGAATTATGTTTTTATTTTTTACGCTTACCTAAATCAATAAGTGCATTGCGATATTTGCGCACACGGGAAAATGTTGATTTTATTCTGATCTGGACCTTAAACATTTGATTTCAAAATAGAGTAGTGAGTCCACATGGTCGATGGTCTTATACTTTAGGACAACTCTTCAAAATACACTAGCAATATATTTTCTGAATATGAAGTTATACATTTTGATTTTCTCCAATATGCGATGAATTGAGCGTAGAATTTTTCGTACTTATTTCTTGATTTTTGTGGCCATACATTATTAGTCACATCGTATGCCTTTGCAGAAATTTCTGATGAAGTAAATGGCATCTCACTGTCACTCGTGTCCGACATTTTTACTTGTTCTAAACTCGCGCTTGCTCTTCGATTGAGCAAACGAGAATATTCGATAGTTGCGCTTTCTTCTGGTTGGTGGAAACCTGCACTTAATGAAGAGGCGCACTTTAATGATACCTATCCATTAATGTGAAGCTACCAGACATATAATTACTACATTTAGGCACACTCGCGCTTAAAATATAGTCAGATGCAGGTATTTATGGAGATTAATTTTCTCACTTGTGTTTTTTTAATATTGGTGGAATGGGAGATTGATGGAGTTGGTTTACGTTTTTGATGGAGATTGATGGAAATTGTAGTAAAATGAATTATTTTTGTATTTGTATTAAATGGCTAAATTAAAATTATTAATATATTTACAATGCTATGAATAGATTACTATGTAAAACATAAATGTATATTATTTTAAACTCTATGACTTGACTTTTTCACCTTACAATATTAGTACGAGTAATTACTAAGCATCTCCAAACTGAAGCATTGCAGATGTTTTAACATGTTTCTCCGACATTCCGTCTGTCGGTCACAATTAAATTAAATCGAGAAAAAAAAAAAGATCTTTCAGAATCTGCATTAGAGACAGGTTCCACAATGACTGCAGACACAATTTTGAAAATTCAAGAAATCTTGGATTTTTATGTTTAGAAGCATTAAAGTTCTACAACATCTACATTGCCACTTTGCAATTGGTTTTTCAACATTTCTATAAGACTTGCATAATTAAAAAGTACAGCTTCACAATTACTTAAGAAAGGTGTCTGGGAAAGAGTTGCCAATATTGTTGTATTCGAAAGAGCAAACCCTGGGTCAAACAAATTCGAAATACAGGAAAGGAGTTTCCCCTCCTCACTTAATGTGAATTTATTTGTTTTTTCAATGACTCTCAGACCTCATTCTTTGAATTCTGAAACTATCTCTCTACTCATTTTTCAGGAAGAGAATCTAAAATGGAATTTTGATCAAAATTACCTTCTGTCATTACACTGAATTTTGTCTTTACCATTTCTACCCATCCAATTACTCTGTGTGCAACTGGATTTTCTTTAGATTGAAGTTCTAAAATGGGCTCAGTTATGAGTCCACAATTTTTAGCTACTAATTCTGCCTGAATTTTAACCTTAGACAATTTTTCAGGAGAAAATTTGGTCAAAAATACTGTGACTGGATTTGATAGCTTTTCAACGCCTCTTTAAAACTGCACTACAGAATTAAATACTCATTTAAATACAAAACAGATTCAAACCAGTTTGACCAGCGAGTCAAAACTGGGATTGGATACAGTTTTGGCTTCAAATCAGGATACTGAGCTTTCAGATATTCAAGATATAGATTTTTCAGTTTTCTTGAATTTCTAAAAACATTCTTAAGCTTAGCAACAACTTCATTCTAATCTGGTAAGCATTTTTGATAAAGTTCTCCTATTAAATTACATTTATGGGCCCAGCATATGAATAACAGTAAATGTTCGCCTATCATTACAATTAAACATTGTACACACTTTTTCACGTAGGGTGCACTTTTTGTGGAAATTGCCAATACATTTTCGTATTTGATATCAAGTTATTTTAAAGTGTCTACGATGACCTGGCAACATGTTGTGCTATTTGCTGCTGACAGAAATGAACAAGAACCTAAATAAATAATCTGAACTGAATTACCTTCTAGAGTACCTAACAATACAACAAAAACGCATCTTCCTTTGCGATCAGTGGATTCATCACAGAAGATTGCTATGGGTTTATCTGTTACCTCTTCTTTTATACTCAATTTTGCTCCTTCGGAGAACCTAGATATATACCTACTGCCTGCGAGTACCCTAAGCGAGATTCGAACTCGCGACCTCTTGAACGTGAGGCAGACGCGCTAACCACCACGCTACCGACGCGGGCTAAATGTGGCTTAACATATTTTGCTAACTATTCTCTCATTGCTGGTTGATCAAGCTTCTCAAAGGGGATGTTAGCTTTTCAAATAAATAATAAATAAAAACAAATAAAAGTAGGTAACTGTCTCATTAAAAACGTAGTTTTCTACTAAATGAGATTAACTATTCATTTTAATTTAATTATTTAAAAATTGGAAATATACTTCAATTGTTGTTACTGTTCTTTAAATTTAAAGTACCTCATTGTTTTCGTCAGATTCTTTTTATTCGCGATCATAATCAGAATATCTCACCATTTTAACAAACTGACCGAGCATAACAGCGGTTATTAAATAAAAAAGTAATAGTTAAACAGCGTACTTTTGTGAAAGATAGTGCGTACTGTACATAGTACATGGCTCCAAGAACTCAATGAGAGAAAGTACAACATTAGAAAGAAAGATCAGTGAAGTAAAATACGGGTTACTCTTGCAGCATAACTTTGTTTTCAAAATCATCTTCATAGCTCCCGTCATTTATTTTTTCCTCGGGCCATCTTGTGTTTAGAGCATATTATTGAGTGTAGCAAAGCTACGCATTGTAAAGGAATTAAGCAGTATAGGGTAAAAACGGAGGGGGACACCTCGCGCAACGCGAACCAACCCTGATCTATTGTGGCTCCCACTCCTCGGGAGGTAGGGATGAAGTAAGGGAACCACAGGGTGCCACAGTTCGCAGCTAGATAGGCCACAGAGACGCGCGGAAGTCCCTAACAAGTGCTGAGATCCCTTCAACCCTGCGCCAGGCCCCGCCGTGCAGCTACCACACACCGCGGGTTCAGTGTCACACTGGCGTCCCCCCGACGGAGGACAGCACGGCTGAAAGATGATAACAAAATGGAATGAAGGGAAATGATGGAAAGGAAACCGCACTATGAAGGAATGCACCCCAGCATGCGCCAAAGTGACAAGGGGAAACCACGGAAAAAAACATGTGTGCGGCCACGGGATGGAACCCGCGACCTCCCGAATCGGGCCACAGACGTTACCGCCTGAGTCATTCCGCTCGGTAATTAAAAAGTAACTTAGGAGGTGGAATTAGGACTGAAAAATTTAATGCCATAGCCGGGATTTGAACCACAGATCTTCCGCTTATCGAGCGGCTGCTTTAATCACTAAGCTACCATGGCCAACTTGCCAGCATGACATTAAATTCCCCAGCCGATTCGTGTCATACTAATATTCCGATATATTAAACATTTCTTCGGTGTGATTATTAATTTTTTAAAATATTTTTGTGATATTTTTCATTTTGAGGTAGTGGATTTTTTTCTTCCTTTTGTTTTGCCTCTGATTGCTTATTACCTCTTATTGGGCTACATGGGAATTCTCCTCGAATTATTTCTTCATATGTTCTGGAATTGTGGGCAAATTTCCTGAAGTCTTCTCCCACTATCTCTTCTACAACGTTATTGCAGAAGAAATCTGGTAGATTACTCCTCCGAACTTCGAACCGAACTTTTGGTAACAGGTACAGCATTTAACATAACTTAGATGTAATATTTATTAGGCGTTCGTTTAGAAATTCATGAAGTGTATGCTTAGACAAGATCTAGTTCCTACCTTCCTTCATTTGTTTCCATGTATCTTCAGTGTACTGAAAACGGATGTCTTTACGGGTTGCAGCTGTTGAGTAGATATATACAGTAGGTTTTGGCTCACTCAAGTCTTCCCACATCCCAAAAGATATATTTTCCCCCACAAATCTTTGTTTTTAGCAAAAAAGGTCCCAATTTCTCAAAAGAAGCAACATTTTAAATGTTTTGAGAATTGTGAGTTTTACAACATAAAATGTTTTCGTCAAGGTGTGATAATATATGGGTATAATCCAATGACTTGCTATGCCTTTTAAACATTATAATTTAAGGATAGATATATGAATAATCTGCCTTAAAGTATTTTATCACATATAAATTGGTAAGCAATGCTATTTTACTCTATCTTTATCTTAACTATCGGTAGGTAGAGTTATTATTACTTTCTACCCAAAACTTGATACCGATATTTCACAGGAAACGAACTTTTCGGGAAGGATTTGTGCGTGTGTATCCGTTTCTTTGTGAGCGCATAACCAAAAATGAAAAGTTGGATACATAATGAATTTCTTGCCCACTTTAAGACCAACTTAAAAATCCCAGACGAAGATTTTCAAGAAAACCACTAACCCAATCTACGTGGTTCAGATCTCAACAGGCAAATAAGTATACAAGATGTAATATCTTTATTGGTGTCAAACATTCCAGGGACGCCCTCTCAACATCAAAATAGTAAAAAAAAGTTCATATGAAAATCATTTATTGCTGAATTATGAAGCAAAATTGAAGGATACAAAAGTTGTTCGAAGCGGCTTCCTCCTACTTCGATACATGCCCCAAGTCTCTATTCCATGCTATTCAATTTGGTGAAATTTAATCTGGATGCGCTCTCTCAATATCTGATATTGAAATCACATAAACCAGAGACTTTAAATGTCCCAAAACGGAAAAAGTCATAGGATTCTGATCAGGAGATCGAGCAGGCTATCAATGAATTCCCATCGACCAATCCTTTATGCGGAAATGTATCATTCAAAAAAATACCTACTACTGGACTGAAGTGAGCTGGCACACCATCGTGTAAAAACGCATTCGTTGGATGACGTCCAGAGGCACACCATCAATTAAGTGATGCAACTCATTTCTGAGAAACTGCACATATGCCTCTACATTTAGGTATGGAGGAAAGAAATAAGGATTTATAGGGTGATCATTAGGGAGCCGATTTGTATGTAAATACTTTTTTTTGTTTTTTTGTTTTGTTTTGCTTTAGATAAAAACCATTACTAAGACAGAAATTCCTGAAACAGCAAAGTTGAATTGTATACGAAATTCTATTTCACATAATATATATATATATATATTCTTGTAATAATTTTATATAAGTAAATATTTTAAATCATTTGTGAAAAGCACATAATTTGTCACTTTTCTTTGTCATAATTTTTAAATTTAACGAAAAATCTCGTGCATTGTCATATGTGAATGCAATTTGAATGAATTTCATTCATAAATATATTGCTTACAGAGTGACATCCACATATGCTGCCTCTTATTTATGATGTGGACGGCTGACGCAATGTAGAGTCTGCTTACTCAACGCGTGTGCAGTTGCTGTCCAAAGGAAATGTGCGCTACCCACAACTAATGACTGTCATAAAGCCATATCCACGCTTCAGAAAAGGCAAACGTCTATCCCTGTCCTTGAAGACCAATAGCAACCCTGATTTTAAGGGAGTGACAATTACATGTTGACTCCGCGTGGAGTCTCAGTTGCCAAAATTCCCAATTCCAGTTCTTTTCTTCTTCGTTGGCTACAAAGGTGCATGTCAAGATATTGCAACTCTGCCTGAAAGGACTCAAGAGGAAGAGACCGTGTTGTAAAACGATTATAAGAGCGGCCGAACTGCACACGCGTTGACTAAACAGTCAATCCTTGTCAATCAGTCATTGTCCTTGTCTTGTTTAAAGCAGTGTTTACACAGTACGGTATCTTAAGTGAAGTGATTGGCGATATAATGCGGAAACTAAAGTCAAGTGTTTGGTCTGTTTTGCAACATGCTGATGAATTTAGTGACGTCTTGCCTGGTTCCTTTAAAGATAAAATGGATAAAAATAATAAAATAATAAAATCTAAAGGAAGAATTCTACTATGTCAAAAATGTGGGAAATCGGTAAATACAGACCAGCGATCTCAAGTCTTGCAGCATTTAGTAGATTGTAAACATCGAATGGCTCTTCAGATACAACTTCTAGACAAGTTCCTTTAGGTGAAGCAGCTTCCTCTCCACATAACCTAGTTTCAAAAAGTTCTGATTATTATACAGATTTATGCAAAACTCTTGTTTCTTGTGATATTCCTTTACGGTCGTCTCCTTAGCGCGGTGGTAGCACTGCTGCTTACCAAGCGGAAGACTCGGGCTCGATTCCCGATACCGGCATGTGGATTTTCTTCCGCTAGCATTCAGACTCGTTAGGTCCCTAAGGGGCCCATTGAGGAGCTGCTTGATTGAGAAGTAGCGGCCCCAGGTCGCGAAGACCGCATAATCGGCCGGTACCTGAAGTTTGTTCCAGAGTATCTTCGCTACAACTAATGTCATGCACAGTTCTTTATAGCATCCACTGTTAGATGACGTAGGCTGCCCCTGCAAGTGTGTAAGCAGTACATGTTTCTTTGAAGAAACCAGTTTATTCCTAATATGTACATTACTTCGTAAATGTTGTTTAATTTGAGATTTCATAGTACACTCTATGTGTTTACCACAAATTTAGCGCAGGACTATCCTACCGTCAGTGATTAAAGCACTGTGAATAGAAATCCATGTTCACTTCTGATGACAACGAAGACTGTCTTAGCTTACTTAAGTGCAACTGACTTACAAATTCTGAAACGTTTGGGAATAAATCAAGGAAGAAAAACTTTTAAAACGAGTCATTTTTGTCCACGCCGAACTCGTGCAGTTTAACTTTGAATGTAACGTAAAAGCGTGGGACTGGCGACAATGTGTAACTCCACAATAATATTAAAATATGTACAATTATGTAGTGTGGTGTGAAATGTGTATTATACCTAAAATATGTAAAATATGCAATTCTAAAGTTTGAAACTAGTGTCTTATCAGTGTAATTGTTGACATTTTAGCTTTCCTTACAACTACACACACATACTTGAACAGAATATTTAATTACATAAACTCCGGGCTCCAGTAATCAGTGGACGGAACATATTATGAAAGTACCTAGATGTGCGTAACTTCAAGGAAAGCGCCATTACGGAAGTTTGGAAATCCCAGCCTCATAGAATAGTCGTAATTGTCTTACTCCTACCGTTACGAGAGTAGTTATGAAATAACCACCTTCATGTTGCTCGTATTATCATCTTTGGCTCGTATGCCTAGGTTAGGGTTACCAGATTATTTTATGCAAATATAGGACACAATGATAAAAAATGTAGGATATTATCGGACGACAATGTAAAGTTACAATGTAAATGCTTATATAGGATGTCCCAAAGTTAGACCGCTGTTTTTAAATAACACCTCTGAAAAGGGACAAAATTAGACCAAATTAAATAAAAATACATAGACCAACCCATCACAGTAACATACCTCACACATTAACCAAAAGCAGCAAAATAAGAACTGTGCGGCGGAGTGACTCATTCACGGAATCTCTGAAATCTGCACGCAGAGGAGAGAAAAAGAATAGAACAACAAAAGAGTTTGAATGTAAAATCTGGAAAGATTGTGTCAGTAGGAAGCATCATTTCAAGAGAAATGGAACTCAAAGAAACCCGTTCTATGTTAGAAGAAGCAGATTACTCGGTCCAAATTGAGACTTTTTGTTCTACAGGTTCCAACACAAATGGTTTAAGATATGTCCTACTGGTTGTTGATGAAACAATGCAGGAGACTTCGTTCTTGTGCAGTTTTTCATTGAAATGAACCAGATATTCTATGTTGCAGAAATTTTGAATTCTGGGAACACATGAAATAACGTGCTTGAGAAAACATTCGGGGAAACCATTCTTCCTTGTGTTTCCAGACAATGATTATGTGTGCAACGTGGAGAAGAATCAGCTTGTAAGGCAACTGCAACCATCCCTTCGTATAAGACACGGAAAGTTTACTTTCAGAAATATTACGGACAATTACGGGATCTTTTAAAACAAATCATGGGCAGGCCTAAGAAATGACCAAATTGATAAATAAGATTATTTTAAACATAATTTTGGCGTACGATTATTTTCTTGTATGATAAAGCTTTAAACAAAAGAAAATACAGTATTTAGCACTCAGTTTCTTTAATTTTAAACGCTACTTTCGTTCCAAAACAAGTACAGCAATAAACATTGCATTTCTGGCGGCCAAAGTAAACACAGGCTAGTATAACCCCCTTTTTCCACTATATGTTTCTTCGTGGCCGAAGTTAGCCTGTTTTATAGCATACTTAGGCCACATTTCAATAGTTTATATGTATAATAAACAATAATACACATAGGAGCTATTTTCTGCATGATGAAGGTACAACAGACATCAGGGAATCTTTTCAAATGCAATTAGGAATTTTAGTCAACTTCTTCATACCAAAATTGGCAAGAACGTTTCAAAACGGCCGGTTAGCCTGTTCTGCGGTATGTAGTTAGGCAATTTTAGCGTGTTAAAGAACAGGTATAACTAAAGGAAACTGCTATGTGGCGTTGGAGGTCAATAGGAGCCCATATGGCACACGGTTTTATGACAATGCATGCCACACAACCCCTTTTTCCTGTCGGAACATAGGCTAGCGTGTTTCCTGTCAGGGTGAACAACAATCTATACGCATGAGTGACCAGTCGCGTCACTGACTTCCCCCATTTCTCCTGCCTCGTCCTCGCAGTCCCATGCCACGGACGGATTAGGGAAGCGCATCTCCAGGAACTTGCTTTCTGTAACATTTTACGCTTTGAAAAGCAGTCTGATTTCTCTCAACTTTCCCCTGTTATGAAATGCAACCTTGATACCACTTCATTTTCTTAAATAGCAGTACTTGGCAGCAATGTGCTTAGCTCACCGGAAACATGGAGATCAAGTTATATAACATGCAGTGGAAAGTACTGATTGCATGTATTACACGCAACAAAACACCTGAATGAATAAACAAAATCCTAAGCGAGATCACTCGAAGCATTCTCTTTTGTTTATTTCTTTTCCTGCCTACCCAATCTGTGCTATTCCTTAATCTGGCACATCCTAGGGCTCTTGGCGCAGTGCTTTTAGCATTGCCTTAGCCATCCAAAATTCGTGCAATGAATGTGTATTTGCACTTTCCAGAGCAACAATGTCCAACATTTGCGAAGGAGGGGAGGTTGGATTTATCTCATTTCACTGTTGCCACTCTTTAACCCACAGACCTGCATTGTGTTGCAGTGGTGGGTTGGTTACATGTGCTATGTATTTGATTTACGAAAGCACTTTCAAATATTATCTTCTTTGGTACCGCTTACGTTTAAGAAGTCTATCAACACTTGGCGACAAAGATCCAGAAGATCCACCAAGTGATCGTCGCGTAACCTATTGTGATACAGACTATAACATAGTTCAATTTGAAGAAACTCTGTTAACAAATATATGTAGAGCTATACTCACTCTTATACAAACTATTCTTGCAAATGCTTATTTCTCTATCTACATTTTAATCGACAAAAGCATTTTCAGAAATTATCTCATTGCTAATTTTCTTGTAGGGTGAGTGAGTTGGGTTTAAGGGCCCGTCGACAACTAGGTCATTAGGGCCCTTTCTTGTACGTGCAAAGGGGAACATGGGAATATAGCTTTAAGCGATAGTGAAATGTTTTAAGAGCTGGTTGCTATGCGATGTATTTGAAATTCCGTTCTCTTTGCAAGGCCACGAGATAAAGAAACAAATAACATATTCCTATTTGAGAAAACTAAGTATTGGCAAATTCGAACAAATAATAAAGAATATCTCGGAAATGGTTCACTCAAAAGAAAACAGAAGTGTTTGACATAAATTGTGTGTTTTAAGGAGATCCACATTTGTATTTAGTAATCTTTGGTCTTCTGTTACTGTTTACTTTTTATGCAGAAATCATCCAGAACGAAGAGGCCTTCTGAGGACATTCCCAGAAAATTCAAGTTAGAGCTTAGAAACTGTCATGGAATCGCCTGTTTGTGTCCGTCAATGGATACTGACTGTTTGTGAGTCTTCGGGCCTGATTCACCTTCCGACTGAAAGAGGAGGTGGGTAAGGTAGCTAATTACGTAAGCGTCTCCGAAGAGAGAAGGTTGGACATCGTTGGTATGGAGTGATTAATGGGCAACGTCATCAATCTCAACAGCAGAGTCAAACATAGTTAAGATTGGAATACAGGTGCACAAATTAATAAAAATAACAGGTCATGCCAGTGCATATTCACTGATATCACATTTGGAGATAAATCAAAGCACTATTCATCAATTCTGGAGAAATTACAAATCCTACTACGTCAACATCCACTTAAAATTCCATTACAGAAAATCAGCAGATTTCTTTCAACTGTGAAAATTACGTTTTTCATCCATTCATATTTAAATAGCGTCAATTTCTAAATAATTATTCTTGAAAAAAAAAGTGATTTTATGTTCATGTTTTGATCCAGGGGCGGTTTCTCCACGAGGTGGCAGGTTTGCGCTACACCCATTGATTTTGCATGTACAACTGGTATCATTCTGGACATTATATTGTACTTGTTTACATTAACACACACAAAATAAAGTTTCAAATGAGCTACTTATCGGCTGCAGCAGGATATTGTAGTCAAAATAAACGAATGTAAAATGTAGGGTATCGCAAGGTTTATAGCGGGAGTGTCAACTCAGGTTCTAGTCTTGGTAAGACCAACCTTGGGCTGTCTCAGGGGTTTGTGCGGAGACGGCAGAGATGGGCGTGGCTATTAGTAGATATGTAAGACAATTCGTTTTTTAAACTTTATTCAGTCTTTTGAGACAGTGGGAGAGACAGGTAGATAACAGGTTGCTCGTGCCTCAGGTCATTTACGCGTGCTGGCACACTGCGATAGCAAAATGTGCTGTTGCAACATTTGCGTCTCTTTCGTAGTTCTCTTGCATTGTTTACATGTCTAAGTCTATTCATGTATGTATGTATTTATTTATTTATTTATTTATTTATTTACTCACTCACTCACTCACTCACTCACTCACTCACTCACTCACTCACTCTCTCACTCACTCACTCACTCACTCACACACTCACTCACGTATGTATGTATTTATATATTTACTTATCTATATACTTATCTATTTACTAATCTATTTACTCATCTATTTATTTGTTTATTTATGTATGTATTTATTTATTTATTATTGATTAATTATTTCGAAACCCTGTGTGATGTCTCATAATTACTACCGAAGGTATTTCAGAAAGAAGTTACTCTACGCATCTTACAAGTAACAAACTGTTATCTTCGTATATTCTTGTGGAATCACGCATCCAATTTGGATAAAAAATCATTTATTTTTTCGAAATCGGCTGACCAAAGAACAAAATGCCATTAGACTTTTCTGTTTGTAATGCTTCTATGAAGCTCATATTAGAAGGAAATGTAATAAATTCCCTTCAACGCGGTATACTGGTCAGATTTAATGAAATAATATTTTAATCAGATGTGTGGCCGTCGGGGAATAGATATGCCTATGGACCGGATAGAGTGAAGACCTGGAAGCCGGTGGTCAGCCCAGCGCCACGTATGAGAGTGAGGAAGAGGATGATATGAAATGCAGGCGAAAACTATGAATGGAAAGGTGATGATGGAGCAACCAGAGAACCCGGAGAAAACCCACCCATCACATGAGGGTCCCCGGGATCGAACCCGGGCCTCCTAGGTGGTAGGCGAACGGTCTAACAGCTCGGCCATGGCACCGCCAAATAAGATTGTGATTTAAATACCATACTGACAATTTGGAAAGTAAAACGTTTTTATTTGAAATTAAAAATATACAAGAAAAACGTAACGTGTCTTGGTTTGTAATGCCTTTCAATATTACATTTTTTTTCTGTAATAATACTATTACACAACAGTCATGTTTCACGCACATTAGCGACAGGCACAAAATATTTATCTAATCACGGACTATCAAGTAGCTTCAACTTTCCTTCGCTTGCTCGATTCACGCCACTACAACAGAACAGTGACTCTCTCCGTCCCGCTTGCCCATTGCGAACATCGGGCTGGCAGAGAGCGCCCGGATATATTTGCTCGCGTGCTGACCCATTGTTTAGGACTAGAAAGAGAAACAACCTGAGTTCAACCACAGTAAGTTCCCTCTGGCAACAAATGCCGTTAATTAAAATATGTATTGTTAACTGGAGCCCCAAATGTTTTCAGGTCCATATTACCAACAGAAGTTATCAGCAAATTCTTTGGGAGACGACTTGTGCAAGAGGTGCTGATGATCTTCCTAAGTGGTGACGTATTACCGAGTGCATTGCACAAAAGGGGCTGATTTACTATGTGGTGAAGACGTGATTACTCCCCGAGGGGGGGGGGGGGAATTGGCATTTCAAATTTTAGTTTTGAGCTCCAAACTCCCTAATAATTAAAATATTTTTATATTGCGGGCGGTTAAAAGTATACCTAGCTGTTAGTACTAATATAATGTTCATTACTACTAATGTATATAATGTTCACGCTACTCTTACCGAGCGATATGACTCTGCTGTAACGTAGGAGGCTCACAATCGAGAGGTCCCGGATTCCAATTTCTGTCAGACCGGCCACTCTGACTATGAGTTTTTTCGTGGTTGACCTATTTCGGTAGGCGGATGCTGGTGTGGTTCCCCGTCTACCACGAATTTCCTTCCATTATATCCTTTTATTTGTTTCAAGGCTGTAGGACCAGACAACGCTGGTTGGTCCAAGACGAAGAAATTTGCGCTACGGTACTTAGCGGCATTCGGGACCCCCAGGATGCGGGTGGCTAAGGCAAGGGTAGCCGGCGTCAGGATTGGTGTCATGTTGAAACCGTTAGGGACTCCGCCCTTGCTAGAAAATATTGTCGCCCAGATCTGGTCGCCTTTTGGGTCTCCCGCTCAGGATTCACGTTGAAACCATAAAGGACCCACCATGGCCCGAATGCGGGGCCATGCTCCAGATACTGGATACTCTCCCGTCTGACTAACTCTAATCCCTATAAACTACTTTTCATCCTATATATTCAAATGGTATCTGATACTTGTTTGCTACTTTCATCAGGTAGCTAAGAGATATAATGGTAGTCTGCATACTACACTTCGCTTCAATAACAAATCGCAGGCCTTTATCGCCTGGGCATGTAAACATGACCCTCTCCTATGCAGTACAGCTACGCATAGCAAATAAAAGCATGGCAAATAAAGTTAATCTTATTTCTACTATTTCTGAGCCCTAGGCCATCATTCCATTCATTTACTGAACCACCTTGTTATAGGTCGTAAAGAAGTTGAAATTGTGTAGTTTTTACTTCCTCTACAATTACTTGTAATAGATAGAGGATGTATAGTATCCACCCGAAAATTAAACATCGAGATTTCAACGAAAAAACACTCCCAAAGTAAACTCCCAAAGTATGATTAGAAGTCCCGCGCACATGTGTAAGTGAGTGAGGAGAGAGTGAGTGAGTGGGTGGGTGAGTGAGTGAGTGAGTGAGTGAGTGAGTGAGTGAGTGAGTGAGTGAGTGAGTGAGTGAGTGAGTGAGTGAGTGAACAGAGTAGCTCAAAAACCAAATTTCAGATACATTCCAATGGTATTTTAGTTTAGCATCTCCCAAAGCAGCGGCACAAAAATTTGCAAGAAAATCCAATTTTTCGTTATTTTTCAGTTCCTCAAAAATATCCCAAACGATTTTGAATGAAGAAGCACGTCTTATACTATGTGTGTTTGTTATTCGTTTGAAGTGCTGTCACCATTCGGTGTTTGCCGTGTAAACAGTACGGAATTCCCACCACATAAATATCTGACTATAGCTTCAGTCTCCTTTACGTACTACGAAAAACATAAAACTAGTTCCACAAAAAGTGTATTAATATGAAGTAGACAGAAAAATGAACTTTTGTGAGAGTAGCTTGTAGAAGAGATACAAAAAGCAACTATTGTGGCTAGGGAGAGTCATGTGAATGTAACACATCAGATTTTTACTTTCTTGTATTCTACCTAAAACTTCTGTACCAAGATTTCGCTGGAAATAGACTTTTTGGATACCTTCTACCCAGGAAGATATTTTAAAGGAAATATCTGTGTGTGTGTGTGTGTGTGTGTGTGTGTGTGTGTGTGTGTGTGTGTGTGTGTGTGTGTGTGTGTGTAAACAACCTAATTAAAAACGAAAGGTCGGTTCAATACAAAAATTTAAGTTTAATGTAGATGTTCGAAGAAAAACTGAACCATTTGCTTCAGTTACATGTTATACACTGCTCAAAACAATTAGAGGGATAAATAGGCACTGCTGCAGTTAGCTGGGTTTAGAGTTTGCACAGAATACTTGAGCCTTTACTTACTACCAGCGCACATCTTGTTTATCTGTCACTACACAAGGAAGCTCTAAGCCGAAATTACAGACAATGTTGAAAACGGAAGTCGTGTTCTACGATTAGCGTTGTTTGAAACTGACATCTATTGCCTGTAATTTACCTCTGTGCTCTTTGTGTACATTTTAGTCAGTCATCAAAGGCACCTCACGTAAACAGAAACAGTTCGATGGGTCACACTGCTGCAAAAGGATAGGACTATTCGCGCAGTGGCTGCTGAGCTTAATCCGTTATTGGTAGAGCATGAAAGCACTTCACTGGAACAAGTGTTTACTCTTGGAAACCAAGCCAGGATCGTAAGTGTAAAATATAGCCAGAGAAGACTGATATGTTAGTTGTGCTCTTCGGTGACGCAGAGTTGCTGCTCGGGACCACAAAAATGGTCTGAGGATGCCAATTGGTCTAAATGTCAGTGACCAAACTATACAAAACCGGCTTAGAGAAGTAAGTTTAAGATCACGAAGACCTAATAAAGACTAGCTAGATTAATGGCTACTCAAAAGAGATCCCGACTGAGAGTGCGCAGGAACACAGGAGCTGGCAGTCACTAGCGCAATGTGCTGTTTACAGACGAATCTCACTTTCGCCTAACACAGCGTGATGGACACTTGCGTGTGTATCGTCACCGACGTGAACGCTTTGCAGCAACAGCAACCCAAGAAAGAGACAGTGTTGATGATGGGTTGGTCGTGGTGTGAGGTGCCACCACTATTGTGGCCGAACAGAACTTAAGAGGTCAGAAACCGATTTAATGCTGAGATGTACATTGCTCAAACTGTACTAGAGCAAAGATGAGGAAAATTGACACAATATGTCATTTCCCGTACTAGTTTTAATCCCGGTTAGCTACCAGGCCACGGCTCCCCCCCCCCCCCCCACCATGCTAATATCTATCTACCTCAGAGAACCAGCCAGTCCAAATTGTGTCAGCGGTGGAATCACGTCGCATAACAAGGTAAAAAGATACTTCAAAGCCGAATTTTCGTGTTTCTAGTAAAAAATCTGATGTGTTGCACTCACATGACTTTCTCTACTCTTGTACTAACTATTCTAACAAACTCTTATTCCTCTATCTTCTTTATGTTAGTCGAAATAAAACATTTGCAGAAATTATATTATTACTAATGTTTCTTGTTGGTGTAAGAGAAATACAGTAGGCTTTGAGCGATAGTCAAAGTGAGCATGGTTTAAGAGCCCGTCGGCTGTGTCTTGAATCAACACTCACATTTGTATTTGCGAATATGTATACAAATGCGAGTGTTGATTTAAGTTACAGCCTATTAGTGTGTCCGACAGAGAGCAACATATGGAACAGAGACTATCAATAAACTCAACTGCATGTTGGAAATATCGGCTTGTGTGAACCGCACTGCCACACGACGTGGCACTTAAAAATATTCTGCTCTCCTAATGCGCTCAATCATTTTTTCCTTGGCTGTACGTGACGTAATCACAATCATATAATCACAAAACCAATACCTACATCATGTTTCTATTCGGTTTCATCACTACACACCTTGAAAGACGTGTGTATTCGTAAACAAATAGAACCGAAAAAGAGGTGGCCTGCATTTGGTAAGTGGAGAGGGCAAATACTCGATTGCATTCCTGTCATCCCTCTTCCCCATGGCTGTACTAGAGTAAGTTATGCCAATTGCAGTCGGAATGGGGACACGCACTGCTGTTAAATAAATGTTTAAGCATTCTGTATAGTAATATTTACCATCCTAAACCCAGCTACTGCAACAGTGCATATGTTCAAACTTTTGTCCCTATAGCTGTTTTGAGCACCGTATTATCAGTTTTATTATCAACAGCTTTTCATAATTCTGTTTTCAAATGCACACTGAGAAGATACCAATGTTATGAAATTCATCCTTGGCATTTAGGTAGTATTAAATGCATCTTACAACTATAACGTTAATAAATATTCACACAATTGGTGCCTTTGAATTGCATGTTGGTGAAGCTACAATGGAGCTTCGTAATACTGAAGTATATTATTCTTAACCTATTAGTGTGATATTTATGTCTTCATTAACTGGAGTGTATATAAGACTGATTTTGTTGTACATCCTTCCACAGTTCTCACAATGTAGGTATTTCGAAAATAGCAAATTAGTTTGTTGCATTTTATTTTGCACGTAATAGATGATTTTACATTTTAAAATACCTGTTTGTTTCTATTCGGTATTTCCAAAATGTTTGCATACTGTAGTGTGTGAGGTTTCCAGGTCGTGAAGACCGCATAACTGGCCGGGAGGGATCGGGACACTCACCACGTACCACCCTCCAGTACTGCACCCCACCAATGACGCCTGTAGTGGGCCGAGGTGGGGGACGCAGCGGCTGGGCGATAAGGCTTGGCTCTTCATGGGCTGTAGTGCCGGGGCTTAGTTTAGTGTGTGAGGTTTAAGTTGAAAAATGACCTTGTGCTGCTACCTGACGGTTCTAGAAGGGACGGGTACGCTAATGATGGTTCAACTGTTGAGAAACACCGCCACAGTCACCCTTCACAGCCTAGTCTCTCAATATCAGTTATACTTTTGAAATATGAAAGAGTTTCTACAAAAATGTGGAAAATATCCTGATATGTTTAGCCGTCCTTGCTTCGCTGGTTTTCGCATTCACACAAGTGGGTGCTGGGAAATACCTTTACAACCTTTGCAATCCACCATTTAAATAGTAAATTTCAATAGTAAGGATTTGGGATTAGACAATTAAGGATTACCAACTGGCCTGTGGAATATAGTGCTTATCTCTTTCTACTTTCCATGCTTCAGCTTAAACCTCACACACTATACTTACTGCGCTGTCGAGGCTGACGTGAATCTCAGGCTATGGCCCGGGCCGATGAGCTGATAGCCGAGAACCTGGCATGCTAACAAACATGGCTACCAGTGTGGAATGTTATGGGGGAACACGTGTTAGTTTTGTTTAATGGAAAGTGAATTAGTGGCGGTATATGTTGTTTCAGTGATTGTGTTTATTTGTAAATATTGTAAATTAATCAAAATTAATTTTTCAGGAGTTTTCTTGTTGTAGTACGAGAATTATAACAGATGTTTTTCGTTGCACTTTTTAACGGTTTCTTTTGAGCAACTGAACAGTTTTTCGCCTGGTTTTCGTTCAGTGAAGTTATTCAAGAATCCATAACCTATATTGTAACATGGTGGTACCGGTACTGAAAGGTACATATGTAATTCTACTTTTGTTTTAGGTGTAGAATTGAACAATATGGGTCGATGCTGTAGTGTGTATCGATGTAAAACTAGTTAGGACAGTTTATATATAAATGAAACACATTGAAAGAACAAATCTACACGCAAAAACTGTTGAACTAAAGATGGTATGGGTTGGTTTTTCTTAAACCATTCTGGTAACAGTTAAATGCAATGAATGTCAACAAAACATTTACCAAGTTAATAAATTTAGAAAACAGGCAGTAGCCAGGTCATTTACATTTTTCCCTCCTTCATCAAAAAGGGAAAACTATTATACTTGTGTCAAATGTTGTCCCCTGTCTTTACTCACACATGATGGAATTATGTAGGCAACGACACCAAGGTTAATGTGTACCTATATGAACAGGATGACAACAAAATTTAGCCTGTGTTATCAGAGGCAGCATCCACACCTACCATCAATAATAATATGCAACCCTAACCTAACTTTATAACATCATATCTCAACTCTTTCTCCACTTTTACAAATTAACACAGGTATCACAGCTTAGCCTATTGTTGATAATTGCTATTTTATGTGCAAATTTACCAAACCAGCATGGTAAATGTTGATAGACTGAGTTTAATTAGTATTTTGCTTCAATTTCTGGGATGCCTATCTAAAGGACAAATACACACCCAAAAACTTCTTGGTATGGTCACCGTATGGGTTTTGTTAAACCCAAAAACTGTAAACTTTGTAAATATTTATAATTGTAAGTTAATGTTAATTGTAGCCTGTAAGCCGGGTCCTTTGTACCGGCACCAGGCCTAACTTTCTCTCAATAAACAAAACTGAAACTGAGAAAACTATATATAAGTATAACTATATAATAAGTTAACATTTATAGATTCCATCATTAATAAATATTATGTAAGGTAAGTGGATACATTGGTAAGTACTTTATACAAGTGATATTGAAAAATAAGTCTTCCAGCTTCTCCGGGGTAGGCAACATATCAATATTACCATTATTTTAATATGATTGACTAGCTATAATAATATATCATTTAGTCACAATGGGCCATTAAAAATCAAAATATTGAGGATGGAATATTTCCATTTACATGTATATATTCAGTTTCAGTGGAATTAAGTTTGGCAATAATCATGTGCCTCGTATTTACAATTTGATGATAATAACAGCAGCTATTGAGATAGATAGTTAATCTTTATTATATTGATATGTGATTTATTATTTATGTAACGTATTCTAATATTGTGCAGGTATTTTCGTTATGTGTTTTTATTTTCAATAATGAGTGACAATTCAATGGATATCACTTCCTTACGCTGTTCCTCCAAACGGGGAAGTCATATTCACTTTCGGCTTCGGTCGGTTCTCTTCAGTCAGCTGTTCCAAAGATGACGCAATCGGGCCGTAGCCTGTATTTCGCGCTAGCCTCGCTGCGCTGTGGGCTTACGTCACCTACAATGTTGCCAGTTGATAACTAAATTACTGCTTTAAATCACTAAGAGATAAGTGAGATAAGAATATCAAGCTTTCTGAAACAGTTATTGGTTTTTATTTGTATTACGAATTTGATTAGTGGATACAATATTCCATTTTTCAGTATATATCTTTAACGTAATGATAACAATTGATGGACGAAGTTGTTTGTGTTAACTGAAATCACCCAATAGTTAAGCTTCATATATCACTGATAAGAAACGTCCTGGAATATTAGAACACATCAGTAAACCATAGGTTAAGGTACCGAGCGCCGCGACTCGCATTCGAGAGCTACCAGGTTCGACCGCACACTCTGAGTTGGGTTTTTTAGTAGTTTCCCCGTGTCACTTGGGCAAATGCTGGGGTGCATTATTTCATACCACGGTTTCCTTGCCATCTCTTCCCTTCATTCGGTTTCCTTATCTTTAAGGTGTGCTTTTAGGCGAGTTGTGTTGGCAGTGCCGGACAAATTGCTTGCGCATGGTAACTGCTGTTCTTGGCGCTAGGTGGCGTTTGGGCGGCCGCTGTCCTCCGTCGGGAGGGGGAAGGCTTGTGCGGTCGGGGGGGGGGGGGACATGAGGGTTTCCGGACCCGCGATGTGGTGGCTCCGTCGGGGGAAAGCACTTGTGCGACACCGGGTCCACGGTGTGATGGCTGCTCGACGGGGGCACTTGTTAGGGACTTCCGCGCGACTCTGTGCCCCGTCTGACTGCGGCCCTGTGGCACCTTCGGTTCCCTCACTTCAACCCTGTCTCCTGGGGGCTGTTAGCACACAATAGCTCTGCGTTCATCGAAGTGTGCGAGGTGTTCCCTCCGTGTATATACCGTTTATCCTTTACCCTTTTAGGTTAAGGGAATCATTATTTGTTATTGTTATATTTCATACCAAATGTAACATCTTCACTGTTATGTGAACTCCCGCTCACTTCGATTGGAAAGTTAATGTACTGCTCTCTAGTGATACACAGCAGGACATTGCGTTACAGGTGCGTTTAAGTGCAACATTGGAAAATGAAGAAGAGTGTGAAAATACAGATGAAGTCAAATATTTTCTACTTCCAATATTCTCCAATGCAGTTAACGCATGTGTATTACATACGATTCTTTTCGACGATAGTGAATAATCGAAACAGTACTTTACGAGGATATAAAATTAATTAGGAACATCTATTGAACATGATGGTTCCAGCAGCAAGGTAACCAACATTAACATGGCACGAAAGTGGCGAGCGATTATTGACGCCTGGTTGTTGACTTTAAAATATAAGTAGCAGCTCATTCTTTGCTGTAGGAATTAATTTGTTGGTAAATATTATTAAGTAAGAAGAAAGTATAATATATTACTTAAATGTCGAATTTAACTATCAAATAATCCATGTCTGTAATAATAAACATATCAAAAGTTAAGGGATTTTAACACAGCTCATGCACACATGAGCAGTAAAATAGACAAAACACATAGATATGTTAGTTTACCATCTTTGAATGCAGGAAATTCAACTTGCCACCATGACTGTATGGTTCGGAAGCGGATCAGGAAGCACTATTGTCAAAAAATATTATCTAATTTGTTGGTAGGAAGCGGATATGGAACGAATATAGCACTTAGTCGGCAGAAATTCACTTCTAAATCTGATGTAGTTGTTTTGCGTAGTTCATCTATTTTGGCGACAAAAAACAAATGTAAAGTCTGACTTTACCAATAAAGAAATAAATAATCCTTATTGAGTTTATTAAGACCTTCAAAGGTTGAGCAACTAACGTTCTTTGAATTGAAACAAATGGTGCTTGTTTTATACTGCATTAGAACATTAGATCAACAGAACACAGGCAACCATGCTACAGGTGGCATCATCATCATCAATCATCATTTATTATTATTATTATTATTATTATTATTATTATTATTATTATTATTATTATTATTATTATTATTATTATTATTATTATTATTATTATTATTATTATTATTATTATTATTATTATTATTATTATTATTATTATTATTATTATGTAAGTTAATTTATGCGAGTGAGCTTTAAACCATGCTTTTAAAGGAATGTGAAAGTTCATTCACTTCCCTGAAAGCCGGAGCTCACGTAAATGTGTCGCCAGAAGCAATACGGTAAATACTAGAACAAGATTAGTTGAGCAATGGCGACTGGACTATTTTAGTACGAAGGATATAGGAGTTGCTATGTGAGATTTAAGGAGCGTACAGTTTTTAGTGTTTAGTTCCTTCACTGACTATTGGGAGTGCTAGGATCGATCCGTGTTACATATTTCCACCAAGTAATACAAACACGTTTCAGTCTTGTATCTAGTGAGTTGAGCACCGAGAACAGTATCAACTCTATGTATTACACTGTTCTACAAAGGTTCTATTTCTGGAACCTAAATGTCTAATCCTAAATGAATTCACATTACTAAATTCAAATCTGAAATCAGGGATAGTTTTCCTGTAACCTGAACATATATGTCATATGTGGGACCTTTATTTCTGAAAAATATGGTAAATTTACAAAAAACTAATTTAAAAAGTTAGCAACATTAAGTTTACTATTTGCGATTATTTTTCATACATTGTGTGACTGTTCATATAGTGTGTCAAGCTAACCTCAAAATCACAGTGAGAAAGCACCAATTTCTACCAATTTAAAATGTATTTATTTGGATTCTTCAGAGAGTGAAAATCCTCGCAGGATAGCTGTCCTTATACCAGGTGAGTCAGTCGCCCTTTATTTTGTTTTCGAAGGTAGGCCACCCATCAAACGCCAGGCGCGCTTTAGTCCAGTTTCGCTCTGGCGTTCTTAGACAGACGAATGCGCAACATTTAGAGGAACAGCGGTTTAAGGGGAAGAACGTACTCCTCGCTGAAGTACACCTCAAAAACATACGACTCGTTTATTGAGAGCGAATTCCGAGTTTCCTGCCCATTTTACAAACTTTTTATTAGAGTAGGTATATATAGCAACGCAATTGAGCAAACGCATTTGAATAAAGGACTAATCATATGAGTACATTAACATCAGGTAAAAAGAAAATGGCGGATTCTTGTACTTAGAGCACAATAGCTTTTGCCATTTAAGTAAGAATATTAAAACGGCCAGCAAAGGTTTAAAACTGTCTTAAAGGGCTAAATTACGCCCGAAAAGTCGCGAGGTGGCAATGGCATAGCACCTGGCGTGGTAGCTCTAAGGTTTGAACTCGAAGTGTGCCTTCAGGCAAGCCTCCAAATAGCTGAATAGAATTATTGCCGTATTCTGTGTGCTAACCCCCGTGACATGGGTTCGCGTCTTGATATTGTGCATTTTTTCTTCTATTCATCAAAACTTGAAAACTGAATTCACAATAATCTAATTTTAAAGTCTTTGAGGGTTTAGGATATAATTTAAAACGTTTTTAGTTGTCTGCATTTTGTAATAGAATAGGTATGATGATTTTTGCCTCACTGGACTGGCATAATGTAGTGTGTTATTATAAATGCCGACTCCCTTCATTCTCCACGTGTATGCTGTCGCATAATACTCGTATTTTGTGCCATTCCTTCCCCATGTATTCGACAGACGAGTACGTTGATATGCCTTTGATCTACGGAGAAGCAACAGCCAAAGTGCAAGCAACTCAAAATCTATACCGGGAGAGATATCCTCATATGCAACAACACCATAAAGTAGAAATAAAACAATTACAAATTCAGATAACAGCTTTACACATAATAACTGTTCAACTAACGTTATTTGTAAATATTACGCAGTAAAAAAGTCAGTACATGCAGGGGATTCCAACCACCTTTACAGCACATGGATTACTTACGAATCGTGCTCTCGTTCCAACTGAGCTACCAGAGATAACCGAACAAAAATACATCCATGTTGAATATTTGGGTGGAACCTAGCATAAGGGCCGATATTTTCATGTTAGAGTATAAAATGCGGATTGCATAAAACTGGAAAATAAGGGGCAGCTGACTCGCCTGGTATAGGAGAAACCATAAAGGTTCAACCTGCTAATGGATCTATTATAGATAATAATGATATAAATTAATAATATAGAGAGAGAGCTATGAAAGAGTTACGAGATATTAGCAACTGTGCTCAAAGTAATTAGGTACAATGAGCATAAGCGGAAGGTGTGTGGCGGTTTCAAAGTAGCTGCATTGTTGCTGGGGATGCAGCAAGTTTACACAAAATACGGGTGTTTCCTTTGCAAGTGGGATAATCGAAATCTAAGATACCACTTCCTAAAACAGAAATGGCCTAAACGAAATTGAAAGTTGGCAATAAAATGTGCAGCGGGAGCATGTGGCTGCTCATGAAGACAGTTCTTCCACCCCTCCACATAAAACTTGGCCTAATTAAAACATTTGTAAAGGCCATGAATCCAACAGCCAGAGGGTTTACATATTTTAATGATTAATTCCCTCGCCTATCACCTGCTAAAACTAAAGGTGTATTTGTGGGTCCTCAGATTCGACAACTTCAACACGACAGAAATTTTGAAGCATGCATGACAGACCAAATAAAAAAAAAAAAAGCTTGACTATGTTTCTTCTTCTTTACCTGTTTAGCCTCCCCTTATGTAGAACTTACACCCCTAGGACTTACAAGCCTGTGCCTAGGGTCAGACGCCTGTCGGGGAGCAGAGGAACCTATGGACCAGACAGAGTGAAGACCTGGAAACAGGTGATCAGTCAAGCACCAAGTGTGATGGTGAGGAATTGGATGATATGCAATGGAGGCGAAATCGATGATTGGAAAGGTGATGATGGAGCAATTGGAGCAAATGAGTGGCCGGGGAAACCGGAGAACCCGGAGAAAACCCGCCCAGACGCCGCTTCGTCCACCACAAATACCACATGTGGGTTCGTGGGATCGAACCCGGGCCGCCTAGGTGGTAAGCGAACGGTCTAATCGCTTGACCACGGCGCCGCCCTAGGTACGTTTCAGTAAAGTAATAACACAAAACTTCCCTAGAAGTAGAAGATAACCTAAATATAAAGAGTTTGTGAAAGAAATGTTTATAAAGATTTAGGATGCAATATATCCTTGAAAGTACGTTACATGGACTCGCATCTATCCAGAGAGTTGTAGTGATGTATCTATTGAGCATGCGTAGTGATACGGCGCCTGTCTGTACGGCGTCCCACTCTTCGTCGCACATGCCCTTATTGATTGTCCGCGATAAGCTTCTGAGCGCCAGTCCCTTGGCCTGGGTCTTACACTGTGCTCAGTTTTAGGCAATGACGCAGTAGCTGTGAATACAGTACTGCGATTTCTTGCCAATATTGATTTTAGTAAGCAAGTTTAAGGTGTATTTTATTTTGGGGATTTTGGAATTTTAGGGTGTTTTACTTCTTCTTTTTGGCTTTTTAAACGTTTAACAGCTCACGTTTTCACTAAGTTACGTTTTACCTGTTTTCAATTTTAGCTATTTTAACATTAATTTTTTAGCTCTTTTAACTTCTATTTTTTAGCTTTTTAGGGGTGAGGTTTTAACATTGAGTTTGTTTTTATCGTTGGATTTCGGGCCCTAATGACATAGTTCTCGAAGGGCCCTTATACACCATTCACCCACTCAGTCACTAACTCTATTGAGCATGAAAAAGATTTCATATAGCTACCATGGAGAAACAGTATGAAGAGAAATGGATGCCCACAATGTTAGCTGATCATTGCTGGAATATAATTTGGGACAAGGATGCTCAATACAAAAGGAAGAAATACTAAGACATGACACTTTGTGGTAGAAAATTTCTGTCCATATTTTCCATTCTTTATAGATATTCTTGTGAATAACTTTACTGTGAACATAATGTGAGTACTTCAACTATCACCTTCTGTTACTATCCTTATGTTTACAGGCCCCCTTAATTGAATTATTGTCAGTATGTCTATGACTCTAAAGAAAAGCTATATACAAAATGATATGAAAATATTAAAGGAAACTAAAAATCGGATTGCTCTTAAACTATCCCTGATGTATGAAAACTAAAAGCAGAGTTGAATTCAGCGTTAAAATGTCTACAAGAATCACTCATTTTCCATCCAGAAATAGAAAAAAATTGTAGAACAGTTGTTATTTGTGTAATAAACTTACACTGGAACTTGGATATTTCGAAGCTGAAGGGACAAGAAAAAATTTGAAATATCCAAACATTGGAATTACAAAAGTTACGTCTAAAATTAACAGTTTAAAAACACAGGGTCCCATAGTAGAATCCCAAAATAACGGAATTGTTGGGGGACATGCTTTAGCCCCGTGTTAGTTAAGGTCACAATTTTTAGTACCGCATCGTGTGTAGGAGTATCGGTTATGCCGTGAGTGTGTTCGCCCAGACCGAGAGGTCAACCCCATGCACACGGTAAGGCGGCTCAGAATTGTGGCTTTAGTTATAACGATTCCGCGGTATATCGAAACGTGAACTTAGATGTGACAAAAATCGATCCCGCGGAAGTGGTGGGAAACACTCGTGCAGTAATAAATTACAGAACATTGTAAAGTATGTAATATACAGTAAAGTATGTCACTTCTAAATGCAATTACACACCAGTTGTATGGATGTATTCCAGTCCTGCAACCGATCTTAGTTTCTACAGTGCGTGCAATTACACTAACTTAATTTTGCACTACCCTAAAGAAATCAGTACGTTTTGTTTGGCGAATAATTTACAACTTTTTTCCTCGGCGTATTGTTTGCTTGTAGCAAGATGGAGATGAATACTGTTCCCCCATATACAGAATCATGTTGTTTATGGTACTTAACACTTCACTAACATTCAGAATATCTTCTTCCGCGTGCATGTCTCGTTACTTGGTAATGCAGTGGCCAAGGTCCACGTCGTACCGCTCTTTCAACAAAATTTTAAACTCAACTTTTAAAAATAGAAAGTAAGATTTTCGGGAACATACTTTCCCCCGCGTTAAATCTGAACCCGCGGTATTTCGGACCGCGCTATTTCGGGCTTTTACTGTATATTCATTCCTATTTAATTCTACAAAGTAAAAGAACTACATATTTTAACGAAATTCTATTTATTTTTACATTAAGGAAATGCAGTAAAGTAGTGCAACTCGAAATAATATACTGCAGGTCTGCAGTGATCGGGCATTTTCACTCGAGCCACTGCTTAAAATGTTCTCCTTATTCTTTAAATAAGTTGACTAAGTGTTTGGTGGTATCCCGTATTCTTTCGCGACTTCACATTTTTTTCTTTAAAGCCTTTTTAACTTCTCGAATGACGGCGACGTTTTCCGCAAAAGTTTGTCTTGTATTGGACACGCGGTTTATAAGAGACAATGGCATTGATTTGCGACACATTGCACAGCAGGAAGCTCAAGCGACAACTAAAGCGCGTTCCACCCTTAGATGACAGTACACGTTAAATGGAGCGCAGTGTTGCAACATGCACTAGTTGCGAATCTTTCTCCGCGCGCGATCCCGAGGTGGCCGAGTCCTGTACTTAGTCCTTCAATTGCTGCTTGACGGACACTTTTAACTTTGGTATCCCTCCATGCCTTTTTTCTGTATGACCTAAATTTACAAATGACTCGTCTGTATAAACAATTGATTTCTCCTGGTCCCTAAACCTTTTTACGTCTTTTAGATATTTATGTCGCCATCTGATGATATCGATATCGCTCTTTCTATTAATATGGACTTGTTACCCCTTCTTTCATATTCCAACCACAAATCATGTAAGAACCGACTAAGAGTGGCCCTTGAGAAATTTGGTAGGGTCTCATCACTGTTGAACCGTGACAAAATTATATTTAGCGTGGGTTGAATATTTGCAAACAGTAAAGAATGAACAATTCGCCGCACTCCACATTGCACTATTCACTATATACTTCTTTTCTTCCCGCCCTTCATGCTTTCTTTTTCGATGGCGTTCTTAGAGGTCCTTTCATTACTTTCTTTTTAATCCTATACACTACTGCTTCTGAACACACGATAGCCTTAGCTGTTTCTTTTACTGCCTTACTTACAAGCATTTTACTTGAAAAATAATCTAACATCTTCATAATTATTTGGCGTTCCGTACTTCTTAATTTACCAATATATCGTCTCTTCCTAGCTTCCCCTTCCATAACTACAAATATTTACGAAAATATTAAATAAATAACGCGATAACAGCTCACAGATTCCACACAGTTACACACCGACTTCTTTCGAACTAATGCTAGTGCTGCTCCTTATACTATCTTCTGTGTCAGGCCCGGCGCGAGAATACGCTGAATAGATGAATACCTTTTGTTTGCCCTACTCGATGAAAGAAAGAAGTTACAGCCTTTTGGTTTATTTTAAAAACTTTCTCCAACCCTCGTCAAAATTTTTTCTCGCTGGTTCCCTGATGTAAACTCAATAACAAAAAAGTTTCACACTGCGTAACTTTTGCAGTGCACAGGTATAAAATTTTCCGAAAACATTTAATTTAAAAAATTGTAACACTTAACTGAGTAAACATAGAGCATTCAAAGTAGGCAGGTAGTAGCACTATGCTTTACTGTAGCTAAGAAAAAAATATAGACGTATTCTAGCAGTTAGTTTGTTAGTTAGTGCGTGATGAGTATAGAAACAGCACATATCGGACTTCTATTGAAAAAAATGTTTTTTGAAGAAATATGGGCCTATAGAAATGTATAATGACTCTAAAAAGGATATAAACTAATAGAGAAAAAATTCTGCGTAGGATAATGTGTTCAAACCTGAAATTTATAACAACTGAATATTTATACCATGCTATTAGGAACCTGGCAATAGCGCGAAGGTAGAAAAGGACGAGGCTAATGGCAACTTGTATGCGCTAGATAGAGACAGATATATCCCATTTAACTCCATACTGTCTTCTAAGAGTGAAACAAGGTATAAAAGCGCACGTGTTTTAAACAAGGGGATGTGGAAGCAGGTATAAAAGCTCAAGGCCGGCAGCTAGGAAAGCTATTCCACCCCCTAAACTACATTTCAATTGCATTTCAACAAAATAAACAACACCGGAGGGATGAACTCTTTTTCAGAAACACATGGGCGAAGTTATATTAAATTTCCACGTTTAGATTAATTTTCAATTTATATTTCTAAACTTCGAATTAAGGAACATGAAATTCGAATTACATGTGATTTTTAACATTGCTTTAATACAAAACTCAAGGGACCAAGAAAAATCTTGGAATTAACGACGAATTGTAAACGTTGGAATTATCCGCGTTGCACTGTAGAACTGTTTGTAACAAGTGTTCATATTTGACTACTGGGACAAACCAGTAGGCTCACATTGTCACTTTCTAACTTTAATTATTTCAATTTAATACCTAGTGCATAATGCGTTTTACTTTTGTTGTAAACAGGAGAAAGCTACGTACATTTTAGCAAAATAATTGTGGACAATATCAACTAGCACTTAAACTATCGGTAAGTGTAGATATGTCGGATATGACAAAAATAGTAGAACGCCAGTCGATCCGATCGATAATTTTATCACCAGTTTATCAGCAGACTGTACAACCATCCCTAAGCTTCCTGGCGCACTCCAATGCAATGCATCAATTTTACGTGAATATGGCATTTACTTTGCAGAAGTTATTAACACTTCCTCCTTGGTAACAAGTCTTGCAGCAGGCCACACTTCCTGTGTTGCGAATTCGCTGACACGCTCGGATTAGGCATATTTCTACCGTACTTGGTACCTCGCTGGGCTTCACGCAAGCACATTTTGATAGTTATTCTGTCCAGTTATTCCACGTTTGAATATTTGGCACATTTGCGATAGTTTTCAGTGATCGGTGTATTCTTACGCTTCAAGCCCTTATGACATTCATTGCTCTAGATCAAGAAAAAACAAGCTATGTAGTTAACGTCACGCTGATAACACAGATGATGCAGTCTTTCTGTAATCTAGAACAATACACGTCATAAGGGCCACCTAGACTATACACCGATTTCTGAAAAATAACGCACACTTGCAATTGTTTACTAATTTGTCCTTCAATTTTGCTTTGATTATCTACTACTTCAGTAACCAAGTCTTGTGCACAGATTTCAAATATGTTTATACGCTTTCGCTTAATACTACTGCCATTTTCTTAACTACACTATCAGTTATGGTGTCACAGTTTGATTTTAACTACTCAATTTCATTACATCCATGATTGTACAATTTTTCCTCTTTCACTGGGTTCATTCCTAAACATACCTTAATTTCAACGATTGTCTCGGTCTGAAATTTAATTTGCTCAGATCTAATATCCTCTATTTTGTTATTTATACCAGCTGCTAACTGGCTTTGTTTGTTGTTAATATCAGTAGCCAGCTGACATTTCCCTAGCTATTTCTTTCTGATCTCTAGCTATTTCTTCTGATCACTGACTAACTTGTCTTGCTTTTCAGTGATTTCCCTAGCTATTTCTTTCTGTTCCCTATCTTTTTTGTTCATTGTTACCTCCAGTTTCATCTGTCTCAACAAAGTAATTATTTTCAGATTTTCCTGGTTAATATAATCCTGTTCTGCCTTATTCTCATTATCTGCACTCTCTGTGAGATTCATGTATTTTTCAATTTCTTTGCTCGTCTCTTTTTAAACGCATGCAGTGTTGTTAAACTTAACAAGCGGTTTTCTACAAGATATACACAGTTCAAATGTTCACTATTTTAAAGTCTATCTTGGTACTTATGTTCAGATGTTCTAGATGTAACCCATATCTTCTCTCTTCTCTTCTTTGTGGTCCTGGGTTGTATTCCAGGTTCCTTGGTGCTGTGATGATCCATGGGCTTTAGGTAATCAAGATTTTCTGGACGTTCTTGCAGGTTTTCTTTTCTTTACTTCTTTAATTTATTCACTTTCCCAAATTCTGTCAGCATGCCACTCTGTTGGGCTCCATTTTGTAACAGAATTTGTACCGATTTGGAAATCAAAGTTCTTTGTCTTTTATTACTTGAATAATAACTCAAGTAAACTCACAATTATAGCGTCGTTTACTTAAAATAATTGTTCAGAATTGGGATAACTAAATTCAACCAAACTTGTTGTTTAAAAAACATACAAGTTTTAACACAAATGGAACGATTTGTCTCTTCAAATCATTGAAGTTAACAGTGCAACACAATGGTATTTCTTATCCTTTCTCAATAAATTGTTAATTAACCCTTAGCAACAAAATAGTTTTGCTTATTTCCTCCTAGCAAAAAATCTCAATAAATCCCAGAATTATGCGAAGTTTATGTGATGCTATTCTTCTGATGCAGTAAAAGTTCCTAGTACTTTTGATTATTATTAAATATTATTATTGTTGTTGTTAGAAAATTTGGCTTACAAGAATTATTTTTAACAATGCGTGGGAGAGAGTATTCTCTATACTTCATGATTAGCAGACATCGGAGTTTGGTCACCGACAAAACAGGTAATACACAAATTCAAAATCTTAATATAACTAATCCATAAGATAAATAAGCATAACCAAAAATATAGCTTAATCCAAAATTTTGATTTGTTTTGAGGGAAGGTCTTTGTCGAATTTTACTAAATTGGTTAAAAATTGATGGATCATTTAGACGGTATTTTTACAAAATGTCATGGTCAGCAGTGGAAAGGGAGTAGCAAGTCAAAACAAAACCAATATGATGCGAGGCAACACCCTACGTACTATCTCACTGTTCACGCTTCGAAATGTTTCAAATATAAAGTCCATAATTTTCATGACGCACTTATTTTGGTTGGGTATCTCATTCATCCAGAGAAATCATTTCTATGTACAATTTATTGATGAATAATAAATACACTTTACATATTTATATTTTCAAATCAAAGGACTTCAATTTTATGTGACAGAAGTATAACACAGTAATATGTATAGTATTCATAATAGAAATACCAGATGTCCATTGTGAAACACAGTGTTTATTGGCCTAATTTTTTATTGTCGTTTCTTCTTCGTGATGTGCTTTTATCATTGCAGAACTAGCAGTACAGTGCACTACAATACATTTTCCAAAAGTCTCAAAAGAAACCTCCTGCTGTTTTCATCTGAACATTGTATTGCCGCAAGGTGCGCTCGGGGTCACATATGCAATAGGGGCACAGCGTAAACACTTGATGTGCAATTCATGTACTTTGTTATTCTCAGGTGGACTGTTACTCTTCAAAAATCCTTGAATACATACACTTTGGTATATTCACGATGTTTATGTAAAACTGCAACGGGGCATGGGCAGATCTTGTATTGTAAGCAGTACACAGTACATATACACATTATTTAAACAACTATTCCGGTAATTAATTTATGTCCTTGTTATAAGGAAAACTTTGCCTTATAATTATGAGATTTAATCCTGGCTTTACGGCTATGAGGCAGAAGCGCTATCCACATATCATGTAGGTGGACTAGTAAAAGTTGAAATCGTTTACACTTCACGGTCTGTCGTGAGCCCTTCCAGGTTACTACAGCGAAGTCTCTATAAAAATTCCATTTCTGAACAATATAAATTTTTAAGGGATAATTTGCAAACAAAAATGTTGTTGCACTGTGAGTAAATGTCTTTAGTTCTTTTAGTTTGCAAATGCCGCTTCATTTCATTTTGTGATAGCATTCACCAGTGATGGTAGTAACTTTCACAGTGTCTCTTTTCCCAATCAATTTCGGACATGAGTGCTTCTTCTTCTTCTTCTTCTTCTTCTTCTTCTTCTTCTTCTTCTTCTTCTTCTTCTTCTTCTTCTTCTTCTTCTACCTCTTCTTCTTCCTCTTCTTCTTCTTCCTCTTCTTCTTCTTCTTCTTCTTCTTCATCTGATTACCCTGCCCTTATGTAGGACCCCGTAGGTGCCTGGGGTCAGATGCCTGTCGGAGAGCACAGGAACCTATGGACCCCACAGAGATTTGTCAAAAATGTAGAAGTATTTTTCATCAGCTCTGGAATGACCTTCCCCACCTTATACTTTCCCGCATCAGATTACTCATGGAAATGAGTTTAGCAAAACCGTTCCTTCCGTTTCATGCAAGTTTCAGTATACAACAGAAAAGGTTACATGTACTGATGTCGCAAACGATTTTTCACAGTTCTCTTCACAGTCTATCACAAAGTCGCGTCACTCTTCCTGCATTAAAGAACCAAGTCATTACTAATGTCATGAACTCATGACTCTCCAAGCGTCTAGAAAGCTACAAATACATAGTTATTGCTACAGAGGGCAAAGGAACGAATAGAGTAAACGCGTTTACCATTTAATTTTCCTTCTTACTTTATTTTGAGTATACAGCTCACGTAGTAATTAAACTTGGGGTTTTAAAAATTAGCCGTACATTAAACAAAGCTTTGAAAGCTTATTTTGCAAAAACAATTGTGCATTAGAGCAGAAAACTCTTAAGGTAAGTTGGCCCTTAAAGAGGTTAAAAAACTGCGTACTTTTTATTGTCTCGTTTGAATAAGCACACTTTTCTGGACAATTTGATATATAATAATCGTATGTTATAAATGTGTTTGTGCATATAAATTGCAAATATTTAAACCAGTACATCACAGTGATCGCGCCCCACAACCCTGCCATATCCCTCATGAATAGTTTCTCAATTTTTTTCAACCTCTGTGGTATTAGGTACTGCTGATTCATGGTGTGGATATCAACGTTCACTAGCAAAAGGCTATGAATATAATCACAAGCACACCTGCCATCTGCTGTAGGTACTTGGGGAAATTAGGCCAGTATATGCAGCTCTTTCTGATCCCAAACTACTCAACTCAAGCAATCTCTCCATGGTATGACAAAGCATCAGAAAGAAACATTCAACTGCAACGACTCCCTAAAACAGTGTTCATTCGAGCAAAAGTGCTGAAAATTGGTGTTTTAGATGTATTAATGTGCTTCAATGATAGTTCATGCAGCAGGGTGCTAATGATGCAGAGAATGGAATTCAAACCAGGTAAACTCATGGAGCAACCACTGAAAACCATGGAATCTGTGTTACTAAGCCTGAAAAAGCAGCATATATGATGACTAATGAGGCAAGGAGGAAGAACATAAGCCAAAAAAGAAAAAAAGAGAGGACAGGGAAGCTCTAAGAAAGGATTCTTATAGTCCAGGAGATTCCTAACAATAGCTATTGCAATATTTCCCATTTGTTTAACTTTATACTTAACTTTCTCAAAATTACATTTTGCAAGCTGTTGGTGCCTTTTCTAGAAAACTGTTTTAGAGAAGAGTATGAAATTCTCAGCGTATTTACCAGACCCATGACAAAGCTTCCCTAGTAGATTCATTGCACTGTGTTAAGACACATTCAGATTTTCAATACTTTATTTCACCCCCAAATAAAAACAAAGTCTATAAAATGGTAAACTTCTGACATCATAATAATGAATGTAATTAATTTATTTTTGTAAGATAACCTTGCACCACTCGTAGATACATGTGAGTATAATTTCCATGTATTCTGACACGTATGAGAAGAGAAAAATGCACCTCTCAGTAGTATAGAGGTGATCTAGACCAAACCGGAAGTGGTAGTACGACCTTTTTTTACATAATAGTTCCGAGTATGACCTAGGTCACCCCGTGTCTTCATTGATAAATAGATACAGTTTTCTAGAACAGATGATGATGGATTTTGTTTTTAGGTATGGTATACTTTGCCATTGGGACATAGGGAATTCCTATAGGGGTGTTAGGAGAATTAACATTGTAAGGATAACAAATTCGTTCTCCTGCTATTTGATACCATTCTTTATAATCGTGACCCATACATTCGATACCACCTCTTCCCCCTTTCGTATCTGGGGGGGGGGGGCTGAAAAGACTATAGGCACATATTTTGGGAGGCTGCAACGGATCTGAAACGCATGACATCACTCATAAATTTTTTTTTTCAATGGTCACGTTTAGATATTTATTCAAGCGAGGGGATATCAACGGACTCACTGAACAGGGTATCCGTATTGACTAAATAAATGATCTGGGTCGTCATGACAAAAATTCTTTTTAAGAACTTGTAGCACCAAAAGGCAAAGAGGAGACTAAACTAGCCATCTAGAACTTGTAACAGCGAGGTGTGTTAACCACTAGACTGGGGAGGGGAGGGGAGAGACCCACTCACTTCACTGCAGGAGGACCTCTGCTAAACGTGTACGCATATCTAGTTCAATGAGCCGAGTGAACCGTTTAATCAAACTTGTCACGTAATACGTGGAAAGATAATCTTCCAAAAGAGCGGTATACCACATATAATATTTTATGTACTTGTTTATTAACAGGTACAATACGATATATTAAATCTTTAAGTGATACATAACAGTTACAGAATACAAAAATGTGTCTGGCCTGCTTCCATATTACCGTTTTAAGTATCCGGTGGTCTCCTAAGTCCGCCCCCCCCCCCCTCCCCGAGCAACATGGACATGAGTTACTTGAAAAATGATTAGCCATTCAACTTGATGAGGAAGTAACGATTTGCATTTAAGTTGCTATACAGATCCTCTCCTGGTGCTACGATAGTTGAAAAGATACTGCTAGTTGTTCAGGATTACAACACAAAGATTGTGTTGGAATTTGCACTGATGATGTTCAAGTCATGTCTGATATATACAGCAATTTAAAATTTAAATCTGCTGTATCTCCTGGAATAGTTTCAGCATTCTGCATTATCCCTCGGGAACCTTTAACATAGAAATCGCTAAGTACCTACTGGGTTAAATATAGTTTTCAAAGTGATGATGGGTGTAGCTAATTAGATACAAACAAGGCCGGTAAAATCAAGGGTTGTTGCTACTCTTTGTAAAGATATAAGACCTGAACATACGTGCATCGTCTTTGCTTTACTCTTCATCCAGATGGTTGTCACATGGTAAGATGAGCTGAGCTGAGAAATGAGTGTGCTATAACATACGGAAGAATATGTATACATATATGTCATAAACATGCGGAAACTGTTGTTACCTGCCCAAGTGATCAAATGGCTCTACCAACTGAGTTTCTTGAGCGAGAACTATAAACATACAGAAGAACTGTACATCGATACATATTTTTAATTTATCTATTACGTATAGATGTAGAGGAAACATCGTATTCCACCCAACAATTCGACGTCGAGATTTCACCGGAAATATGTGTTTTAAGGCCCCCTGGACCCACAAAAAGAAAAAAATATTTTTAGAAAAACGTCCGTGTGTGTGTGTGTGTGTGTGTGTGTGTGTGTGTGTGTGTGTGTGTGTGTCAGTCTGTGGGCAGCATAACTCAAAAACGAAAAGTCGGTTAAAAACCAAAGTTGGTATTTAATTTATTGTCTCATAAGGATGCAACACGAAGATTTTGAATAAAATTCCTCCACCCTAAACTACCCTTTACATGGAAAATGTTTCGAAAATTCTGATTTTCTCGAAAATGGCTCTAACGATTTTGACTAAAATGCCACACGTTTGAGAGATTTTTATGGCAAAGGAAATTTTGAATATTGTGGCTATAGCCTATGTAGTCTACTCTTGATGACTTTTTCATAGCTGGTAAACCGTAAGAGATAGATTAAGTCTTACTATATAACAAATGTAGATCTTGCTAAAACACACAATTTATGTCCAAATAAATTTGTTGTAGAGTGAACCATTTCGGAGATATTCCTTGTTATTTGTGCGAGTTTTGGAAAACTTAAAACTTTCGTCAAATGGAACATCGTGATTCATTTTGTATATCTTAACCGTGCAAAGAGAACGGAACCTCAAAGCTTTAAGATTTCTTTATCACTCAAAGCTTACTGTATTCCCATATTCCCTGCACCTACAAGGAAATGATAAGATAATTTCTGAAAATGTTTATCTCAAGTAACACGAAGAAGATACAGGAATAGGAGTTTGTAAGAATGGTTAGTACAAGAGTAGAGAAAGTCATGTGAGTGCAACACTTGAGTTTTTTTAAAGTAGCTCAGAAAAATCAAATTTTGTAAATGAGTCTTTTACAAAATTGTGGAATAAACCTTCTTGTAATCACTCTCCTGTTAGAACAAAGTCACTTCGAATACTGTTACGTTTTCCCACTTCTTACCTTCTTCACCTTTCTGCTGTAGTTGATTCAAAATATAAATATAGAAACAAACTACAAATAGAAAATAAGCTCTTGAATATAACACCAAATGTAGACCGGCTATTGTATACTTCAAAGTTGGCGTATGGACCTATGGCTCTGAAATGTTTAATTTTAATATTTTCGTGTTGATTCCATTTTAACTTATATATTTAAACATGTTTTGAAGAACAATGCGAATTCTCCACTTACGTGGAGACGTGAGTCAAACAGAGCTCTCCCACACGCAGGAGGTCTTTCCCCTTAGTGGGACACTACAGGTTCCATTCATTCATTCATTCATATCTTGAACTCAAGTCCTAAACATGCAGTAACATGTTAAACATATTAAAAGGCGTTCTAATGCCTTGCCTTGCCCATTTATTCCCATCCCCTATCAAGCCACGGCTCTGGATTAGGAGTGAGTGAGTGAGTATTGTTTAAAGGCCCGTCGACAGCTAGGTCATGGGCATCATGGGCCATCTGGATTAGGTCAGGAAGACAAAGCTCGAAGGGAAATTCAGCACCTCGACCAATGAAATAAACTCCTTAGTGATGTCATCTTTCAAGTCATTCACCGTAACCCCAACTAGCATTTATGAGCAGATTTTACAGAGTCCATGTCAAAACCAATTTCTGATCTCATTTTATGCTTTTCGTTCTCAATGCTACAAACAGGTACGGATTTATTCTTTTCCATTTCATTCTTCATTTCAGCTCCCATCTTATTCATTTCGGATTCCAATTTCTTCTACATCTTCTTCATTCCAGATTTCATGGTCTTAATTTCGATTACTAATTGTTTAACTGAAGCGACGTAATTAAGCATGCGCATAGCAGCCCTGGAATTCTTCCCCTGTAATCGCTAGGTCGTCGAATACAAGGCCTCTCAGACCTCTCGCAATAATGGCAGTTACTCTAAGTCACAATAATTGTCATCAAAATGCGACTCGTATAACGTACTGAACAACCAAACTTCATACCGCGACCAGAACTTGCTAACACACGAGCATGTTCACATAGTACACACAAGTGCGAACGTTTCTGGGACCTTCGGGAGATGGAAAAAAGAAGCTTCCGGGAAAATCCCGTTATCTCTCGATAGCGCTTCTGGAATTTATTCGGGGGACAGTGCGCTCCTCTTACGTTTTCCACCCAGCCAGCCGATCACCGCCATCAGCTCGTAGCTGCCTCACAGTATGGTTCCGTTTGATCGCCATTGCGCACACAGCTACCGTACAGCTCGAAATGAAGTTCTGGATACTTCAGTAGAGGCGTAGCGTCAGTGGATGTGACATGTGTTATATACCCTGTAATCTTTCTCAAACTGATTGCCAAATTTGTGTTCATTATGATTTTGTGCTACATAATCGTTTTAATATCATTAAAAATCAAGCTTACCTAAACAATATAATTTGAATTTGCACCACTTTGCAATTATTTGTGGCAGTATGTTTGAAAACGAGGCTTGGATCAACGGCATCTGTCGTCAACCGCAGGAAATAGGTATTGTACACTTGACCCTTGGTATGCACCGAGATAGACTACATTTCGTGTTAAGAATTGCGCTAACATTATTGTAATTATAGTCATGAATAGAGAGTAATTCGCAATTTGTTTTGTTTCTTGTACGTGTGCTCTTCAGTTGTGAACATTTGAGCATGAGTTGGACACTTGGTTTCTTACTGTTAAAGCCAATGTAGGTTAAGATTTGCGCGGATCCTGGGACGAAGGTATGCACACAGGCGATGTAAAACCGTGGGAATGGGGGAAAAAAAAGAAAAAAAAGTCATGTCGGGAACGCCAAATTCGTCATACTCGGCACAGTGCCTTGTTTACACCATTTGCTATACAGTTGTGTAGCAGCAGGAACAGGTTGTCACAAGTTCCAAATCTTAATATGACTAACCCATATGATGAATAATCATAACTAAATACATATGTTTAACTTCTTTAACTACAAACTATCAATATTAACTACAAATATTAACGACACAAAACAGGATACGGTTTGGGCTGCCACCTTCCACGTGTGTTCGCTGTAGCGCTTTGGCAAAACATAGCCTACTCCTGTGGTGAAAGTCGCAGGTTCGCTTTTTGCATGCAGCAAATTTTTTCCCCTTCTCTTAAGGATGTTGAAACAACGCATAGCGGCTAGTTATTTTAAACATACCTATTTTCTACACGATATTCGTTGAAGTTAATAATATGAGCTATTATGATGCTTCTTTAGCGGTTTATTCTAAGGAACAGCAATATGCTGCACACGAAAGCACGTGGTGCGCCGAATGGTGCACAAACGCATCAGGAAGCATAGATAGATCTCTCACAATGAATCGTACCACGCTTGACAGTGGCAGAACGTGCAAACAAAGATATAGGCACAAGGAAGTCGCTCCTTGCAGCAGTCAAGTATGAGGTTTCTCTGCTGGTGAAGCTGCAGCTCGTATTGGAGTCCGTGCATCTACAAAGCAGAGGTGGGCGAGATTATCCAGGGGAGGAATTGAAAACCGTCGTCCTGGTTCAGGAAGAAGACGTGTGTCAACTCCAGAAACGGATGCAGCTTTAATTGTAGAAGCAGAGAGGAACCATTTCCAAACTGCTTCTGAAATGAAGGCAAATTCGGATTTCTCTGGATCAGCTCGAACAGCCCTGCGACGCGTAAATGACGCACGACTTATTATGCGAACGCTAGCTAAAACAACATCTGACAGACGATCACAGATTGTTTCGCCTTGCATTTACAGAGGAAAATGTCAACCGCAACTGGAATAACGTGATATTCGCAGACGAGGTGACATTTTCTTCCACATGCAAGGGAAAGGTGATTGTCTAAGGTGTGCTGTGGCAGCTTGATAATTCACTGAACAGCGCGCAGTACACATTAATACTTGAGAATATGTTGGTTCCTTCTGTGAGGATGGAATATTCTGATGGAATTTTTTTAATTCGTACGGGATAATCATCCTGTCCACACATCTCGAAAGGTTTCAAATTGTTTCTCAGAGAGGCAGGATATCAGAGTGGTAGACTGGCCTCCCTGTTTACCGGATTTGCACCCTATTGAGAATGTGTTGGCTGAGGTGAAAAGGGACCTGTGCTCCAATTTCCCTGTAGCTGGGCGAAAGAGAAAACATGGCCTCTGGGCACAAATTCAAGAAGCCTGGGACATTGTGGCTTCTCGTCCACATTACTGCAGGCATTTAATTTTGTCTATGCCCCGAAGGTTGAGGACAGTTATATGCTTAGGGTTCATACACCCCATATTATGTTTATTTTTTGTGTTTTTGTTTTAGAAAATGATAGTTTATTTACATATATTGTTATTTAACAGGAGTGTTAGCAGAATAATTAATGTTTTTGTGTGCATTGATAAGCCCAGAACTTCAAAGTTATATTAATGTTATATTAAATTATATTAATGCAATATAATGTTCTACATATCCAGTCATAAAATTAACAAACATAAAAAAGCGACAAACGACGCGGGATTTGAACTTGGGAGCTTGTGAGTGGAAGCAAAGCCTGCTTAACTTCCCTGCTACCTTAACGTTGACCTGTGTTATGTTTTCAGTTTCCAACACGCATCAAGAGTCGTCTACCACTGGACCAGTTATCACAGCAAGATCTGATTTAATTTAAACTAATACTATCAGTGAGGGGCCCAATGGGGTTTACCTCATTTCAATGTTACTTATTATATTTTACTTATTGTTATGTGTATTTCAACAATGGTCTGTAGAGCGCACATGCGCTGATCGATCAATAAATCATTAAAAAAAAAAAAAAAAACATGTTTTCAGTACTCATAAGTTAACTATTGCGCTACAAGTCGCAGACCGTTATAGTTCTTTCGTGTGCGTTGCGAACACAGCTTTTACGAAGATACACGAAGCTCTACGATCGACACCTAGAATCTGAAGATGACTCATTTTTTCGTCCACGGCTGTACATCTGAGAGGTCACGAAATGAATCAGAGCTACAGTAATACACTAAACTTCGTTTCTGTGCCACTGTTGCAACTAAAATACAAATAAACTGTTGTGTGACCGATAAACTCGAAGTAAGAAGCTTCTAAACATTAACATTTCTCTAAAAAGCAATATATAGTTAAAGCAAATCCTCCAAAGCCCGCGCTCAGTATTACAATGTACGAGGCACTTCAACATCAAAGTTTATGAAAGTGAATCGTGGCTGTGCAGTAATACTTAGATTAAAATAAATGTTTTGTTGATCCTTGTTTTTCAAAAGAAAAGCGAGTTTGGAATCTCCAGCGGTTATGAAGATTTAAATAACATTTATAGGGCTGTACAAAAACACAACTATACTTGCAATCACATAATATGCGAAAAACAACTAAAAATGTTCGGGATGACTCCAAAAAAGAATTCTCATTGAATAATCAGTATAAGTTCTCGGGTGAATAGCATGACAAAGAAGTGAAAAATAACAAAACTTTACTTTCTCATTTTGTAGGGGCTGTATGTTTTCTGTGAAAACAGACACTTGCTTTAATGGTCACAATGAGAATGAAGGGTTTTCAAACAGAGGCAGTTATATCGAATATGTAAGTAAATAAGCAATATATAACGCCTCTCTGAAAAAATATTGGAAAAGTCTACTGCTTTTCGTGCAACTTCACCTGATATTCAGAATGACTTAAAGCTGGTTCACAACCACTCGAAAACGGTAACTATAATGATTCAGGACACGGCAAGATAGACAACACTCAATATGTTGGTACACAACAGCCCGGAAATGATAACAAGGTACCAGAAAATGGAGGGGATATTGTGCATTGGAAATTCATTTGGGCCGCCTTGATTAATTTCTACAGCAAAAAGTCTAATACGCACAATATGAATCTAACACGCCATGCCCGGTAAGGGCAACGAATAAGTTAAAACTTGGCCAGGTCTTCTTCCCCATTACCGGGGCTCGGGAAAGTTACCCATTGGTTGTGAACACTCCCATTTGAATACATGTATTTTGAAGTTTATTGTTCTGGTTATCGCTACGCTTGCTGGAAGCTGTGAACCAGCCTTTAATTTCAAGTGTGGGTGCCGTGACACATGGAATTAAGAGAGAAATTTCCGATGCCTTCTATGTTTCATTAATATTAGATGAAATCCCTGACATCAATAGTGAAAAACAACTCTGTACTATTCCTTACATGAATGTTGACGGAAATGTTGAAGAAAGGCTTATTTGATTTACATATGTAAGTTCTGACAAAAAGAGATTCTCTTTTGAAACATGCTCTCAGTGTAGTCGAACATTTCTTTCAATGATAAAAGATGGAAACTTCGAAGGGTAACTCAGTTTAAGGGTCATATTTTAACGAGTTTTATAATGTTCGTTAGGTTACCTAACCGAGTCTGATAGTCAGGCTACGTCACGGCTTCGGAGTAAGTTACAAACTGCAGATAAACAGCATTTCTCACCATCACTTCGGCCTAGTGGTGCTCTTTTGTTTTTAAAGTATTCGTAAAGCAAATAAAGGGCAAAAGCTAGTTCCGCTACAGCGGAGATGAACTTACAATAGTTCGAACGGACTGCACAGTGTTTTCCCTGTCCGCATCCTCGGCGCTCCTTGCTGCCTGCTGCTATCATAGAAAGGCGCGAATGAAACCATACATTTTTAAAACTACTTTTAAAGGCTTTACTTACCAGATTTATGAAAGGAGGTGCACTTTTGGCACCTCTTTAGGAAACTATCCATCACTCGCCGTACTTCACGTTGAGAAATACTGGCAATTTCCTGGCGGATATTTTATTTTAATTCTTCCAGGATGTGTGGGTTGTCTTGTACGCTTTATTGTTTTAAGTTACCCCACAGATAGAAATAGCTTATAGTAGCTCTGAGAAAACCTTCTCCGCCAATGGCACATCATACCCAATTTTTCATCATGAAGGGGTACTGCATGAACAATATTAGGCTCTGAATTATAGGCAATTTTTTCGAGTCAACAGTTAACCCCTGTACACACGTGAATGCAATTTTGCCCCTCTTTTTGGAGAATTAATACGCAGGAAACCTGATTTTACCTTTTTTCAACACGACTCTGCAACAGTTCATACGGCCAGTCAACAATTGAAAGTGTGTTTCAGCACAGAAACCTAACCCCATGCAATTTCTATCTCTGGGGTAGCTTAAAACAAAGTGAACAAGACAAACCCATACACCCTGGAAGAATTAAAAGAACACAGCGCAGCCCGTTTGAACTTTCTCTGCTCCCCCGGTATATGCGGAAACAAAAAAGTTAAAAAGGGAGAGGTTTCCGGTTAAGGGTGGGTACCCGACACCAAATTTTCGACAACAGTTCGAAAACGAAACCTTTTATAAGCTTTCGTGCAAGGAAACCTCAAACATTGTACAATCAGGATTCGATTGTGATTTTACCCTTCCATCAATTTAAATGCCAAAAGTGCGATGCTTAAGTGATCATGTGCAGGTTTACACAAGTAGCGCATGAAATTTTAAAACGTAACTTTGTTGTAATCTTGTTCTTTTACATTTTCGTTATTATAAAATGCTCCTACTTATGCATTGTTTATTTTATTCCTTTCAGACTTTTAGTACGTATTCTATGAAGAGATCTAAAAGGTATTGTCTTCATATCAAGTAGTTTTAATTTCAGGTCTTAGTAATACTTTAATACATCACTTTTTATAAAATTAAAGGTAAACGTACTTTCATTACTGCTATCCAGAAAACGTTTTAATTCTATACAAAATTTAATGTTTGATTATAAAGAAGTATAAGTATATATTTGAATAATAATGTGCAAATTTTAAAAGTTTAAAATGTTCAAATTTATATTCCGTGGGGTATTTCAAGACTCGATTTTCATTTGTTGAAGATTGTTTCTTGGAAAATTTGGTACACTGGGTCATGAGATTTAATTTTATTGTGCAATTCCTATATTAAGAAATCTGTGATAAAATGTTCAGTTATCTTCGTAGATATTCTCAATTTTAGCGCCGAGTATTCTTAATGTATGTTTTTATGATTTTTAAGTATGCTTTAAAACGACAGCTCCATGTCAGTAGATTTACTGACATATAAAAGAACTCCTGCGGGACGAAATTCCGGCACACCGATGACGCTGATATGATGCTGGTAATTGATAGTGTCGTTAAACAACAAAATAATTTTTAATGTATATTTTGGTTCTCGGAATTTCGGACAAGCGCTGTTCCATTGTAAACAGAACAAGTTACCTGACGACAAAATTGGAGTACAGTCTATAGCAGGCATGTCAAACATCACTCCCAGGGTGTGAAAAGAGGGGTCTACCCCTCCTTAACTGCAGTAGCACGCGCTAGTAGAACCGGTTTTCGCTTTGTTTTTCCCGTTTTCCGATTTGATCATCACGGAGGGAGGGAAAATAGGGGAAAATTTTTCACGCCTGGTGAGTGCTGTTTGACACCCCTGGTCTATAGCATAGCGCAGTGCACCGAACGCGATTATTCGTGGCAATTAGTATTTATACTAACCTCTTAGGCACAATTAAGAAAAAAGTAAAATGGAATGTCGCAGCATTAGGTACGTATGTACCCACCCTGTTGAAGGTTGTGCTACTAACCGGGAAAACCACGTATAAAACCCATCGGTCAAGAATGTCGGTCGCGAAGATCGAACCCACGACCTGCTGAACGTGAGTTGCACACGCTACCTCGGCGCCAACTCGATGGGTAAGATTAATTAGATATTCTACCATTGCAGATTGTATTAACTTCATCGCATTTCGATCACATTCTCGCTTATTAGTGCTAACGCGCTTTTCCTTTAAACAATAGGTAGGTATTATTGTAGTGATCGTGTAGTGCACGAGTTTCTGTTAGTCATCTTCATGACATTGCGATACTGAATACGACAAGAATTATAAGGGACTAGCAGATCACATGCTCTGTGAACGGAGAGGGCTACGTCATCTGTCCAGAAAAATCAACCGAATATAAATCTTGTACATCATGTCAATATCCCAGACATATATTTTAATAAAAAATCCCTAGTTATTTTCATAAAATTAAAGCAACAGAAGCATTAAATTTCCACCTTTTTTTAAAGGGGGGTGAGTGTGTGTGTGTGTGTGTGTGTGCGTGTGTGTGTGTGTGTGTGTGTGTGTGTGTGTGTGTGTGTGCGTGTGCGTGCGTGTGTGTGTGGAGTTTAAGGGCCTGCCGACAACGAGGTCATTTGGGTCCGTTTTTTGCAATGACTATGCGTCATTGGGAATGCCTCACTTAAATGTGAAATATGGTATTATGAGCCATTTGTTTTTCAATATATCAAATGCCTCGACAGAGAAATTGAAACTGTCTGTACATATAATCTTTAAGGTAGTGCAAGTGATGATCCAAGTGTCACAATCACCAGTCTTTTCTGCAGCAAAATTCATGTTTCAAAATGGAACAAGCCAGGGAAGGAGATTTAAATGCTGAATGCCTTTCGACAGTAACAATAAGAACATAGGTCTTCTGTAAGATGGTGGCCAAAACAAAATCATTAGTTGATAGAAACTGAACATTCAATTCATCTCCAAGGATCACTTTCTCTTATTTGAATATATTGAAATAATAGCGGCGATATGCTCAGTTACGAGAAAGAAAACAAAGTTCTGGTTTAGTAAACTGCAGTTAACATTTTACCAGCATAGAACCTTTAAATTCATATTAAATTAAAGCTAAATTATACGGATATAACTTCTTCTCTGGATTAACATGAAAAGGTTATAATTTACTTAATGACCTTTATGCATTAATATACTCAGAGTTGACTGTTTTAATAGTTCTCTTAGAAAAATACGTTTTAACCTGTGTTAAAATCCAGGACGACCTCTAGTTTTCTCCTCTACAGTGAAGCTTTTCCCAGAAAAAGTTTTCTTTTAGCGCAAAGTGCTCCTCCCCCTTTGGGCTGATCCATCTTATCGCAGCATCATAAATTATTAGACTTGACTCAGTTTTCTTAAGTCTGTATACATACATAGTACAATCCACCTGAGATTAACTCAAGTAATGGCTGCATAAATATAGAAAGCAGAATAAAATTATTTACTTACATCGTCAGCAGGAAATTCGTAACACTCTGCAATCTTCTGATAGAGTTCTCTAACATTAGAAAACCCAGATATCAGACCCGTAGGACTGCCTTGTGCCTGTTGGCAGTGGAAGATGAGCTTGGGGCGGCTGATAGACGAATCCGGAACTGGTCTGGTACCATTCTGATGTTTTAAATCACTCGCATCACCATTCATTTCCGAATTGTTTTCTTTCTTTGAGCGCTTTTTGAAAAGCGACATCTTATTTAGGAATTAACACATTAAACACTGTCGTTCCCGTAGAGATATGGCACCAAGATAACGGGTTTACAGATATGACTTAAACC
>JAUKNM010000069.1:0-12500 GCA_030765045.1 Tenodera sinensis | reverse complement strand
ATAAATATTAACATTATCGTATGCCCCCATAATTATCGTACGGGCTGGCAACCATGGGTACAAACATTAAAATTATCGTATGCAGCCATAATTATCGTACGAGTTGGCAACCCTGCATAGCACTTAACTGTAACATTAGTTACTGGATTGGACTCCTTATAGTGCAGGAACGCTAGATGCAGTAGCCCCGTAGTACACGCGTATATCACTACACTGTTTTTATTTCCGAAAGTTGTGCATCATTCTGACACTTTCCTCACATGAAAGAAAAGCATATTCCCCAACATTTAAACCTAATACTTTCACATAATGAACCCGCTAAGTGGACGGCATAGGTGAAATACGTTCAAATCTTTTGTCGGGAAATTCTTTTGCTTCTTCAATTTCAGGCAGAAAAACCTCAAGAAGACATATTTTGGTGTTCTTTCTAACAGTGTTAAAAAATTCTTCAGCACTCTGAATCCTAATTCCCGCTTTCGCAGTTGTCCAGGCCATCCTCTTCACTTGTCCTCCAATCGCATCTACTGCCCCCTTTCCGTGATAGGATTCGAAGAAGTGCCATTCAATTTGGATTCCAAATACTTCGGAAAGATATGTCACATGGCTCAATGTGTATTTCTGCTTAAAATGACAAGCAGCTCCTTCAGAAAACACTTTCATAAGTTCAAGATTCGGAACAATATTGTGACTTTGGTGGGTGTAAAGTAAAGAAGACAGATGTAGTCGAGATAAAGAAACACTTTTATTTCCGTAAACAGTAACTTTTTACACTCGTTGCAACAGCAAGAAAGTCTTTTCCGATTCACCAACAGCACGGCTCCGAATTAGTAACACAAAAACTGTCCATTCTCACACTTTACCGCTATTTATATCTCCCAGGCACTATTCTGGAAACTTCAGGAAAGTTCAGTTATTATTGCGGTGAAATACAAAGCAGAAAATTCCAGAAATCTCTATCCGTTTCTCTCTTTCGGCAAGCGCCCCAACAATGCGGCCATTCTCTGTCTCTTCCCTTCGGCTCCTTTGCGGTAGTGCCAACAATAATGCGATGGGCGACACTGCTCCCTCCTCAAGGCTGGTCGTCCCGAACAGCACTATCGTAACGGGCCAGACGATCCAGGTGTACCACTAACATCTTTCCTCGGGGCACCTTCTGGATGCGGTAGACTACGTCGTTAATACTCTTTACCACTCGGTACGGTCCTTGCCACGGTTGTTGAAGTTTTGGGCAGCGTCCCTTGGTCCGGGTAGGGTGGTACAACCAGACCATGTCACCTTGCTGGAATCCTCGGCTGTTGGCTTGCCTGTCGTACCGGGTCTTCAAGCGGTCGCTCGCCATCTGGATGTTCTGACGAGCCATCTCGTGCATGTCGTGGAGATGGTCTACTAGATTCTCCACATACTCGGTTGCCGGCTGTTTCGCTTCCGGGGGGCTCCCAAAAGCCAGGTCACAAGGGAGGCGTAGCTCTCGGCCGAACATTAGGCTTGCTGGTGTCATCCCGGTGGTGTCGTGTGTCGACGAACGGTAGGCCAGCAAGAACAGTGGTACCTTGAGGTCCCAGTCTCGCTGATGGCTGGCCACGACCTTCCTCAGGTGCTCCTCTAGGGTCTTGATATATCTCACGACCATGCCGTCCGACTGTGGATGTAGGGGTGTTGTGCGGGTCTTGTTCACCCCAAGTCTTTCCAATGCCTCCTTCATTAGGTGCGACTCAAAATTGGTGCCCTGGTCGCTGTGGAGCTCTAACGGGACCCCAAAACGGCAGAACAGCTGTTCCACGAGGCAGTTTGTAATCGTCTTCGCCTCTTGGTTCGGGATGGCATTCACCTCCGGCCACTTGGTGAAGTAGTCCACAGCTACCATCAGGTACTTGTTGCCTCGATCGGACACTGGGAATGGTCCAGCTATGTCAACGGCGATGCGTTCGAAGGGCGCTCCGACGTTGTACTGCTGCATGCGACCCCGGCTCCTAGTCTGGGGGCCGCGACTCGCCGCGCACACGTGACATTGACGGCACCAGTTCTCAGCGTCTGCTCAGAGCCTCTGCCAGTAGTAGCGCTGTCGGAGTTTGTCGATCGTCCGGTTTGCTCCTAGGTGTCCACCCGAGGTACCGGCGTGCACTTCCTCCAAGACTTCCGGGACCTTACTTCGGGGAAGTACCAACTGCTCTTTCTGGGTCTTCCCATTAGGTCCCATACCCGGAACAGCACGCCCTCTTTGGTCTTCAACGAGTCCCATTGGGCCCAGTACGACTTGTATGTAGCGCTTCTGGGTGCGATGTCCTCCCAGGTTGGTCTCGTCCCTGCCTGCACTTCTCTCAAGAGTGGCCCCAAGTCGGCGTCCGCCAGCTGCTCCCTCCTCAGGCCTGCGCTATCCCATCCATCCGCAGGCACTGCCGTGACCACTCTGACAGCTGCGGTACGCTCCTTCGCCTCCACTCTTGCGCATTGGCCGCACTCTTCTGGGCAGGGTCTTCGGGACATGGCGTCTGCGTTGCCGTGGCTCTTCCCTCTGCGATGTTCGGAGGTGAAGTCGTACTCCTGCAACCTCTGGACCCAACGGGCTGTCTGGCCCTCCAGGTTTCTAAAGCTAAGTAGCCAGGTTAGGGCGGAGTGGTCTGTCCTCAGGTGGAATGGCTGACCGTACAGCTACTTGCGGAAGTGCTCCAAGGTCTTCACTACCGCCAGTAGCTCTCGTCGGGTGACACAGTAGTTCTTCTCTGCCTTGGACAACGTCTTGCTGTAGTAGGCTATACCCGCTCGTGGCCGTTCTGGACTTGGGATAGGACGCCTCCAATGCAATGGTCGCTGGCGTCGGTGTCCACAATGAGGGCGTCGCCTGGTTGTGGGAATCCCAAAATAGGAGCACTGCAGAGCGTCCTCTTCAGCTGCCGGAAAGCGCCTTCGGCGTCCTCCGTCCACACATAACGTCGATGTTCTTCCGTCAGGCGAGTGAGGGGTTTGGCGATGCTGGAGAAACCCTTTATGAAGCGGCGGTAATAACTGCACAATCCAAGGAAACTGCGCAGTTCTCGCTTATCTTTTGGGCGAGGCCAATCTCTCACGGCCTGTGTCTTCTCCGGATCCGTGGCCACTCCGGTTGGTGAGACTACGTGGCCCAAGCAGTTGACTTCCCTGCGGAAGAGCTGGCACTTCTTGGCGTTCAACTTCAAGCCGGTCGCCTGCAGTCTCTGTAGCACCTTGGTCAGTTTGTCAAGATGGTCTTCGAATGTCTTGCCGACGATGATGATGTCGTCCAGGTATAACAGGCAGGCGTCATAAGTCAATCCTCTCTTACTGACTCCATGAGGCGTTGGAAGGTAGCTGGTGCGTTGCAGAGACCAAAGGGCATAACTATGAACTGCCAAACCCCTTGGCCTGTCGAGAATGCGGTCTTCTCCTTGTCTCTCGGGTCTAGAGCCACCTGCCAGTAACCCGATTTCAGGTCCAGGGTTGAGAACCACTGCGCACCAGCAAGCGTGTCCAGGGTGTCGTCAATCCGGGGTAAGGGGAAGCAGTCCTTCCTGCTGACAGCGTTCAGCTTCCTGTAATCTACGTAGAAGCGTAGCTCGCCATTCTTCTTCACCAGAAGTACAGGGGAACACCAAGGACTGTCAGACTCTTCGATCACTCCCTTGGTTCTCATGTCCTCCAGCATGTCTCATACCGCCGCTTGTTTAGCCAACGGAACGCGTCTAGGTGGTTGCCGAATAGACCGGGCGTCTCCGGTGTCGATGTGGTGAAGCACTCGGTCCGTGCGGCCGTAATCGCTGCTGCCTTGGCTGAAGACGCGCTGATATCGTCTCAGCAGTTGTTGGACCTTCTCTCTCTGTTCAGCGGTCAGGTGGTCGGCCGCCCTCTCCAGTAAGCCTTCCAGCCGGGGCCCCAGGTGTTGCGTCGGCACCGGCTCCTGGGTCTTGTCTATTGGTGTTACGCTGACCACGGGCTCGCACGCCCCCAACTCCGTCCCGGCCTGGACGTCATGATCGGTGTCTGTTGGGTTGAGAAGTCTCACCGGCACCTCCTCTCAGCACGGCAACAATGTCCCGGCTACACAGAGCCCGTGCACATGCGTCTTGCGGTCCAGCAGCGTGTTCTTCTTGCGCTGGCCTTCCAGTCGCGCCGTCACTACCATCTCGCTTCTCGCGGGGACAACTACGTCTTCCCTGAGAATGACCCTGCAGATTCCAAGGCGTTCTTCGGGGTGCCGGAGCAATACTTCCACTCCCTTAAGCCGCAGAACCTTCTTGCCGATGTCGACCGTCGCCTCGTGGCTCCTGAGGGCATTCAGTCCCAGTATCACCTCCTCAGCCACCTCCGCGCCGAACACCCACAAACTCAAGACACTTCGCCCCAAGGTCAACTGCAGCAGGGCCTCCCTCTCCACAGGCAAGGTGTCACCCGATGCCGTCACTAATTGGTACGGTCGGCTCGGTTTTCTCGACGGCAAGCCCCTGGCTACGTCAGGTCTGATGACAGTCACGGCTGCTCCAGTGTCAACAAGCACGCGGCACGGCTTCCCTCTCACCCAACCGTCCGCGATGAGGCTGTGATCCATCCGTCGGCTGACGGCGCTAGTGTCACTCGAGGGGATGATGGTGATGGCGCCGACGTGCCCCTCGCCACGCCGGCCATTGCTCGTTTTCCGGCTGCTCTTCTTGGTGCCGGCAGTCTCTCATCAGGTGTCCCGGCTGGCCACACCCCCAACACACGCCACCTGGTCTTCGTCGGCGTCCCTGGACTGGTCTGCGGTCTTCATCGTAGCGGACACTCCTTGTCTTCGAGGTCGGGGTAGCCGTCACTTTGTCCGCTTCCATCCTTAATGCGGCCGTTAGTGCCTTGTGGATGGTCTTGTAGTCGCCGAGCATCAGGCGTTGACGTATCTCGGCATCGCGTAGCCCGTCGACGAAGGTATAGGCGGCTTCTCGGGATACGAATTCGGAGGGGAGGTCGACCAAGGCTTTGCTGGCCAGGGCGAACTCCTGCAGCGTCTCCACTGGCAGTTGCATCCTAGATTTCAGTTGGCTGCTGTAGGCTGCGGCTAAGCGGTGGTTTCCGAACCGGTTCTCCAGGGCCTCCCAGATGTCCTTGGGCGCCGCCGCTGTCTGGACTGCGTTCAGCACCTCTGCGGCTCGTCCCTGGAAGCTGGCTATCAGCTGCGCGGCCTCTTCTTCTGGCGACCATTTGTTGTGCTTGGCCACTGTGTCGAATTGACGGCGGAAGACCTCAAACGTTGACGTGCCATCGTACTTCGGTGGTTTGACGCGCGTCGATGTTGTGTCGCGTGCTGGAGCCTCGGCCTTGTAGTTCTTGAGCTTTTCACTAAGCATCCCTTCCACCATTGCATTTAGCTCCTTGGCGCTACCGTCGACCCTGTCCTCGAGAACGCTAAGCCGTTCCCCGACATTCTCCTGGACGTCAACGCGTTGGCCGAGGTCCTCCATCTTTCCACCGAGCTCTTCCACCTTTCCACCGAGGTCTTTCACATCCTTCCTTACGCCAGCCAGTTGCTCGTCAATTTTCGCCGATAGCTTCGTCTTCATCTCTTTCAGCTCGGCAGCGAGGTTGTCGTTTGCCGTCTTCATCTCTGCTTTCAGCTCTTGTAAAAAGCTCACCAATGTAGCCTCCACCGTCATATCCCACTTCTGACACCAGTGTGACTTTGGTGGATGTAAAGTAAAGAAGACAGATGTAGTCGAGATAAAGAAACACTTTTATTTCCGTAAACAGTAACTTTTTACACTCGTTGCAACAGCAAGAAAGTCTTTTCCGATTCACCAACAGCACGACTCCGAATTAGTAACACAAAAACTGTCCCTTCTCACACTTTACCGCTATTTATATCTCCCAGGCACTATTCTGGAAACTTCAGGAAAGTTCAGTTATTATTGCGGTGAAATACAAAGCAGAAAATTCCAGAAGTCTCTATCCCTTTCTCTCTTTCGGCAAGCGCCCCAACAATACGGCCATTCTCTGTCTCTTCCCTTCGGCTCCTTTGCGGTAGTGCCGACAATAATGCGATGGGCGACAAGATGTAATATTTCCGAAAATATGTTCCTTAAGCAAATATCAACTGCATATTTGTCATGCGATACATAATCAGACACCAAAGCAACAGATTGTTTCTGAATTTCACCAATATCTTCTTTCCTATACCAGGCAACAGCAGTAAATATTGAGATCTATGTATTGTTCCAGTGGGCAGCTCCTTGCATGTGTAGTTCTCAAAGAAGTCTACCTGTATCACAGCTTCACTAATTGCAACATTTTCCCGAGCCTTCTTAAAGGCCTCGGATTGCTGTCTTTTTACATAAACGTGATTTAGGAAACGTGGCAGGCAATTGCTCTGTTCTTCAATGCAGTCTTTTACAGACCCATTTTTAACTTCTATTTCCATTCTTCCATTACGTGAACTCCACAGCCTCCATTCGCATGGAGAATTAGCAAGTTTATCCGAAATGTCTGCTCCACTCAATCCCGGGCATTTGGAGCATCCTCCCTGCACACATTCACTCGATTTCTGATCACAAACCACTTGTGCTATGAACTTACGAAATTCAGTCTCAGCGAGTACGTGATTTTTACACAATGCTTTGAGAAGAAACTTCGTATTTTCATGTATAATGCATGTGCACACATTATGTGAGATCTGACTTTGAAGACGCACGTGAGCAGGGCGTAATTCAGCGAATTTTGTCAACCCCACGGACATTTCTACTTGGTCTTGTAGAAAGAGTGCATGTGCTTCTTTTAATGTTACCACTAGATACATAATGCGAACTTCTTTTGTTTCTCCCTGAATATGGATTTCAATAAAATCGTCTCTTCCAGGAGCTTGGTAAGATATTGAATCATCCTGATAGAACTTGATGATTGCACGTTTAAGTTCCTCTGATAGTTGTTTTCCTGATACCGGGACAGATTGCTTTGGTTTTACAACATGCAATCCCTCTTCAACTGCTAACTTACGAATCATTACTTCTCTTGTACGTGGAGATTGCGACAACGCTTCCTCGACACGTTTTCTGCACTTTCCAAAATGCTGTCTGCTTTTGAAAGCCGCTGATGTTGATGGAGTATCTTATCAATCCCTTCTTGGTCTCTTATCTACTGTCTTGCCCGCTGTGCTTGCTTATGTCTCCTATATTCAGCTTTGAGGTGTTCTCTTCCTTGTTTTGTTTGTTTCAGTATTTCTCTTCCTTTCCTCAGTCACTTCTATTTTTTCCTTCCATTGTGCATAATTGCCTTGCTCCTTCAGACATTGTATTCACGTTGTCTTTGGGCTGGTGTTTTAACCATGGAGTCAGAAACAGACTGATACGCCTATCCTGACTGAAGTCTCAGAAGCAACTGTACCCGTATGACGACCACGGGGTGCCCGCACTAACTGTCCGTTAGTCACGTGTTTTGTGGGAAAACTAATGACTATAGAGGAAAATTTTCTGATACTTTTTTATTTGTTATATTGTAATGACGCAGAATCAAAAAGAATATTTATTTCAGTCTATTACTTTTCCCTCCAGAGGACTTTATCCTTATTTACCGTGACTAACTGACATTGACACACAGTAATAATTAAAGAGGCTCTAAGGATTATTTATAAATGTCGAAAATTAATAGCAATATACACGTTTCGAAGACGAAGAGTCATTGTGTGATGTACAGAACAAAAAAGTTAAAACAGTTGTACATAGCTCCTGAAATATTGATATGAAAATCACCGTTATTCGCGCTTATTTTTAGTGTACTGGAAATATATGGGTAAGAAGTGAAATTTGAACCCATATTCACGTTAAAACATTTATTTTTCACTTCATAAGACACTTTGGAGTATCTAGCATCATCTTTCCTCAGTAAAAAAAGTGAAACATTAATTTCAAATTTTAACACTCGGTATGACATATTCGGGGAATTGCTCAATAATAATAACAATAACGATAATAATAATAATAATAATAATAATAATAATAATAATAATAATAATAATAATAATAATAATAATAATAATAATAATAATAATAATAATAATAATAATAATAATAATAATAATAATAATAATAATAATAATAATAATAATAATAATAATAATAATAATAATAATAATAATAATCATCATCATCATCATGGTGATGGTGGTGATGATGATGATGGTGATGACGATAATGACGATAATGATGATAATGATAATAATGATAATAAGATAATGATGATGATAATAATAATAATAATAATAATAATAATAATAATAATAATAATAATAATAATAATAATAATAATAATAATAATAATAATAATAATAATAATAATAATAATAATAATAATAATAATCATCATCATCATGATGGTGATGGTGGTGGTGATGATGATGATGATGGTGATGATGATAATGACGATAATGATGATAATGATAATAATGATAATAAGATAATGATGATGATGATGATAACAATAATAATAATAATAATAATAATAATAATAATAATAATAATAATAATAATAATAATAATAATAATAATAATAATAATAATAATAATAATAATAATAATAATAATAATAATAATAATAATAATAATAATAATAATAATAGACATACGTGCAATGTGGTATAAAATGAAATCCATGTGTCATGCGGGGGAGTGAGGGATATTGAAGTTAAGTGTACTAGAGATGGTGTATTTTAAACAACAAAAGGGAGTTATACCACACACGTATTGTTTTATATAGTATTAATTAAATAATATCTAGGTAAAATGTTGTAAGACAGTGTTTTCAGGATATATCTACTTCCCAACATAAATGTTGCGCTCGGTTTTTGTGGATGTTTACTACTGACGAACATTAATACTTCATACGTAAATAAGCTTACTTTTTTCGAACAAAAATCTGAGTGTATAGGATACTTAAAATGGATGATATTTTTATGTTTTGCATGTTAATAAAACGTAACTCCAAATTTTATAAATAAATTTAAGAGTAACACATTGCTAGGGAGCTTAATTTGAAAGAACCTGGAGCTTAAATTTTGTTTATTTTAATTATCTAACGAATAAAACAGAGTATCCAAAATGTGTTTATAAAATACGAATTATTTTGAAAAATAGACGCATTTATGAATATCCAATGGGGTATTTTGTACCCCTAACATTCAAACAGATGAAGATCGTAACTAAAACCGATTTGCGAAATAATTCAAGTGGTGGCACCAGGAAAAGGAAATTACACCTTGAGGTAATAATCAATGACATGAGCATAATAGACAGTCGTAATAAGTTCAATTTAGAAGCGTTTTTGATAATTTGGTCCCGAAGTTGTCACTTAGTACAAGGGTAGAGTGCTTTGGTTAAAAAAAGTCACCAAAATCCGGTACCGCCAATGTTAGAAATTAAAAATAAATGTGACCTACATATTATAATATATAATCGTGATTAAATACCTATCTTCTTCGTGTTAGTTGAGATAGACATTTGCGGAAATTATCTTATTGCTTATTTCCTTATAGGTGCAAGGGGAATATGGGAGTACAGTGGGGTGTGAGTGATAGTCAAATCTTTTAAACCTTTGAGATTCCATTCTCTTTGCACGGCTAACATAAAAAAAATGAATAACGATGTTCCATTTGACGAAAGTTTGTTTTCCAAAACTCACACAAATAACAAGGAATACCTCCGAAATGGTTCACTCTATACAAAAATTTATTTGGGCATAAATTATATGTTTTAGCAAGATTTACATTCTTGTATAGTAAGATTTGGTCTATCTCTTACGGTTTACCAGTTATGAAAAAGTCAACAAGAGTAAACAGGACTACATGGGCTATAGCAGAAAATTTAAAATATACATTTCGTTTGCCATAAAAATATCTTAAACATATGGCATTCTAATCAAACTAATCAAGAGCCATTTTCGAGAAAATAAAAATTTTCGAAAAATTTTCCATTTAAAGGGTAGTTTAGGGCGGAGCAATTTTCTTCAAAATCTTCAAGTTGCATCCTTGAAAGACATTAAACTTAAATACTAACAGTAGTTTTTAACCTTTTCGTTTTTAAGTTATGCTGTCCAGACTGACAGACACGCGCGCTCGCTAGGACCTTTATCTAAAAATACTCTTCTTTGGATTCAGGGGCCTCAAAACATGTATTTCCGGTAAAATTTCAATATAGAATTTTTGGATGGAATACAATACTTCCTCTACTTACTATACGTAGTAGAGAAAGCTAAAATCCTTTTTTGGATTCAGGGGGCCTCAAAACATATTTCCGTGAAATCTTGACATCGAATCTTTGGGTGGAATACAGTACTTCCTTCTACTTACTATACGTAGCAGAGAAAGTAAAAATATATGCTTAGACACATCTGACAATAAAAGCCAGGGTAATTTTTACTTATGTCCCTGTGAACATGTATAGAAAATTTCATTAGTGCAATACAAAAACTGCTCTGCAAGGAACATCTTATAGGAAGAAAAATGCTGAAAAAATCGAGTGAGAAAATGGCGATAGATTTAATACATGGCTCACATTAAAATCTACGGGACATTTAAACATGCAGTAGGGCATTTAAAAATTGCATCCGTAGGCAAATTATGCATTTTTTCGCATTCACGAAGGTCTCAATTCTTTTATAGAAATAAAATAAAAAAAGTGGTGCTTTTTTCCAATTTTCATGAATTTTCAGTCATACATATCCTTAAGCACATGGTGTTTTAGTCAAAATCAGTTAGGCTAATTTTGCGAAAGGACTACAAGCCACAAGGATGTCGTATGTATTCTTTCTTGCATTTGATAAGTAATTGACGTTCTTTAACCTCATTGCCACCACACATAAAAATGTCTCCTTCTACAAAACTGTTTATCAATGCAGTTGTGGCACTAATACTTTCCTATTTGTACTCCTGTTGGAATGAACGAAATGGTTGAAATGATGTTTAAATAGGACCAGGGCTCCAATAACTTTCGTGGCGCAGCAAAGCAAATTCCTGTTTATTTCCATGGCAACCATGTAACAAATGCAGAGACTTGTTTTGGTAGAACGGTTTGTCGATTAAGTAGCACCAGCATGGAAATGAAGCCAAGGAAGGTGAAACTTAATTTAAATAGAAGTGAATCACTGCTGACAACAGAAATGGCAGCAAGAGATTTATCTCCGAAAAGTAAACCGGTAGGTAAACTAGACTTAGAAATCCCATGCAAGTATAGATACAAACATAAGTGGAGCTTTAGGACAACCCCATGCTATTTTACGCTTTAAAATAGTTATATAGGTACTCAATATAAAACGAAAAATAGATGATATTGTATTTGTGAAAGTCTAAGATTGTGCCCCACGCCCTGTCACAGCGTGTTACCGTTGACATGAGCAACTGCAAACCATAAGCCTCGGGTTCGAATACCTCTGTGGGATTGGTTGACGACGGTAGCGTCTTAATTTGAGCGCTGACGTTCACTGCCCAAGATTTCCGGTACGATATTAGCTGACTTAATTGCGATTCTCATTGCAGTGCATTTAATGGAGTACAAAATATTTATGAGGACCAACATTCTGGCACATTAGCGATGCCGTTATGACCCTTGCAGAAGTTTGTACCTCTCTTCAAATAGTTAACAACCATTACTTGCCAACATGGGTGTGGAAGACACAACAGTAGCATTGGGAGGCTAATATCGCATTTGTTACCTCGTTTTTGAAGGAGATTGGTGAAACAAGTACACAGATATTCCATAATTATGTGGTACCTATATGGTCTTATGTTCTCCGACCATTGAAGACATTAGAAAAATTAAAGAGGGCATAATTCATTTAACCATGTTTCTACCGATTAAAGGAATTTCGGAAATAAATGCGCATATTGTCTACTAAAAGGAGTTAATTTCACTACTTTTTTTTTTTAATTTTTATTTACCGACGCTACTACTACCGCCCGCGTCTGTAGCGTGGTGGTAGCGTGTTTATCTCACGTCCAAGTGGCCGCGATTTCGAATCTCGTTCAGGGTGAGTTACCCGGATAAGATTTTTTCCGAGGTTTTTCCTTATCCTGAGAAGACGAATGTTGGGTAACTTAAAGCTCTATGGACGTCATTTGCTCATAATTTGAGCATCATTTCACCCATTTCATTCATTCATCGTCCGATATGACACTACCTTGGAGAATGTTAAAACACACACACACACACACACACACACACACACACACACACACACACACACACACACACACACACACACACACACACACACACCAAAAAAAAAAAAAAAAAAACCCTACTGGCACCTATCAGGGTCGCCTACTGCGTCCTAACTCTTTTTCGTAGTGTATATAGTCTTATAGCATCGTATTCGTTCAGTGTAAATTCTCAACGCACATATACTGTATATCTCAGGGTAATGGTATATTCTTCGTAAATATGACACAAACACACAACAAATGTCCATGCGCACAGCGGGATTCTTTCACGGCAGAGCGTCAACGCCAAACACCACGGCTACCGGCTCAACTTCACTAT
>JAUKNM010000068.1:925000-981563 GCA_030765045.1 Tenodera sinensis | reverse complement strand
AGAAAGAAAGAAAGAAAGAAAGAAGAGAAAGAAAGAACGAAGAGAAAGAAGAAGAAAAGGGAAAGAAAAGAAGAAAAGAAAAAAGAAAGAAAGAAAGAAAGAAAGAAAGAAAGAAAGAAAGAAAGAAAGAAAGAAAGAAAGAAAGAAAGAAAGAAAGAAAGAAAGAAAGAAAGAAAGAAAGAAAGAAAGAAAGAAAAGAAAGAAAGAAAAGAAAGAAAGAAAAGAAAGAAAGAAAGAAAAGAAAGAAAGAAAGAAAGAAAGAAAGAAAGAAAGAAAGAAAGAAAGAAAGAAAGAAAGAAAGAAAGAAAGAAAGAAAGAAAGAAAGAAAGAAAGAAAGAAAGAAAGAAAGAAAGAAAGAAAGAAGAAAGAAAGAAAGAAAGAAAGAAAGAAAGAAAGAAAGAAAGAAAGAAAGAAAGAAAGAAAGAAAGAAACAGTCGAGCAGTCCATACATTTTTCCATACATTTGCTATATAGGTGCAACGTATAACATTCACACGGGTTTTCTACTCATTTTCTTTAGTAAAACACAATCAGATTTCTTTCACTACTCCTGCTTCCACGAATAAATACGAACAGTTCATATAATTTTCTATGTGATTAAAACAGAAATGCGCAGTACATTCACATGGCTTTATCAACCAGGTGTTCTTCGTGGTAGTCTTTATTATTCAATGGTGCTTTTGCTTAGTGTCGCTCTGATGTTTTAATTAAAAAATAAAGAAATAGTTAAAAAGTAAAGTAAGCACAATTGGTGTCAGGAGTGCGGCGATAGCACGATATGGAACAGTTGATGAAACAAATGTTAACCAAGATGGACATAATGGGGAATGAAATGAATTCTGGAATGCGGCAGAGGAAACAATATGAAAGGCGGATTAGAAAAATGTAAACTACAGAATAGAAAACATGGAAAATAAAATGGACAAAATGGAAGAAAAATGGAAGCCTAATTGAACATGTAAACTCCGAAACGGAAAAGATGAAGGCGGGAATGTCTAATATGGAGATAGATCTATCGGAGAATACTAACGAGCTGGCCGGGGTTAAGGAAGCCATGGAAGAACTCGACGGAAATATTAAGGACCTTGGGCAACGCGTTAACGCCCTGGAGTCAATCGCAGCACCAAAGAACTCAACTCCATAATGGAAGAAATGCTCGACGAAAATCTCAGACTAGGTGGATGTCTTTGGGGCAGGCCTGCGTTCAGCAGTAGACGTTTTTCAGCTGAAATGGTGGTGTTTATGAAATATTTGTATGTATTTCTATATCTCTTGTATCTCAGAAATGACTCTTAACAATTGTGAATTATTATTTAGTTAACGTTTTGCCTTTCAGGTTTATCTAATTAAGTATCTTCTCAAAAAAAAAAAGTCACAAAAACAGAGGCGACAGACGCCGAGCGAAGCTCGGTCGCCCAGGCACTATAAATATATAAGGAACAAAAAATGGGCTGTTACCTTCTGCTTCCTTTTGGCTATTAGCCAGTCCACATATGAAAAGTAAGCTTTGTACATGACAATAATGTTAACACATTTGTTTCCAACAGCATCCAGGAGTCCATTTAAAGTTAACATTGTGTCACCAAACAGTCTGCTGTTTAAGCCATCAATTACTACATAATCCAGGAGCTCCAATCTGTAAAGTTATAAAATGTTACACTATTGTCCTATGATGATAAAACAAAAAGAAGATGAAAGCCTGATTAAAAGTAGAAGGCAACTACCTAACTAAAATTGCTGCTTGAATTTCATAACCATCAGGATAAGAGATAAGAATATATGAGGGGTATTTAAAGACGTTCTATGTGATTAATCAAACAGTAGATTGGGACTTTTCTTTTTCAACTGCCCTCTTTATATCAATAAATTCAGTCCAACAATTTTTCAGCCATTTTAATACCCTGTGGCGGTGGCGGTTGCGGCGGTGGTGGTGGCGATGGTGGTGATAGTGATGATGATGATGATGATGACGACGACGACGATGATGATGATGATGATGATGATGATGATGATGGTGATGATGATGATGATGATGATGATGATGATGATGATGATGATGATGATGATGATGATGATGATGATGATGATGATGATGATGATGATGATGATGATGATGATGATGATGATGATGATGGAGGATTAAGGGTGTACAACTAACTGGCCATCAGATCATGGTAAAAGCAAGAGATAGATTTCAATCTAAGGTAAAAATACTAGCAAAAAATTAAATATACATCAGAAACATTATGTGCCATTGTGTACGTCCCAAATTCTGCATGCTTTCCTAAACAAAAAGAAATATGATCAATTGGGCATGGCACAGCATATTTATGATGTATCGCCTTCATTACCTTTGCTTCAGTATATCTACCAATAAACCCTCAGGTAGCTGTAGCATAGAAAGTAGGCCACTTTTGGCAGTCATTTGTTTACTTCTTCTCTTTTTGTCCTTGCTTTTAGGCATTGGACTTATAGGAACTGGAGAACTTTCTGAACCTGCTGTTAGAGTGTCAATCATATCTTGTAATTTTTCAATGGGATCTTTAAGTTGATCATTTTCCCTAGCTTGCCATAAATCTGAAAAAAGAAATTTAATTTGCCATATTATTTTATTCAACAAAAATATAATTATTCTAATGTATTTCAATCTGGTCATGTAGTTTCTAAAACCTGCTTTAGGCCCAGAAGTATTAGAATAACATGATTTTACTTTTTTAAGGCATGTTATTTCACTTTATAACCTTTTAAAACTTGTTGGAACTGCAATAACTCACAGGCAATAAATGAAATAAGCTGCCATTGACATGAAAGTTATACTGAATAGGGAAGAAAATAAGTATGTGAACTTCATAATTGTTGCAACTACCAAGGTAAACTTTTCACAGATGTTATTAGGTGGAAATTAAATGTTTGGGAACTAATTGTTCCCATCATCAGCTGTTGACTTAATACCCGTTACATAATTGGTTCTTGGGCAGAATAGCTTCTTGATTAATGGTGAACATAAAGATAATGTTTATCACTATGATAGGAAAGTGCTTATGTATTTATGCCAACAAACTTACTGTGGTGTTTTTATACACACAAGCCGTGTGTGGGCAAAGTTTGAGAGGTAGAACTGGAACTTAAAAATCCAATGCTACAACTGGGATTTGAACCACAGACCTTCCACTTACCGGGTGGCTGCTCTACCACTGAGCTATTGTGACAAACTGCCAGAATCCCAGTTGTGGCATTGAATCTTTAAGTTCCAGTTCTACCTCTCAAACTTTGCCCACACACGGCTTGTGTGTTTAAAAACACCAACAGTAAGTTTGTTGGCATAAATAAATAATAATTACCATCTGAAGGTTATTTAATCCTGGGATATAAAGTACTTACAATAGTTAGTCACCATTGGGGTAATTTGTCTCTGATGTGAGACTGCCTTTGTGGTTTACCAGGAGAAATACGAACTAGTTTGAGAATTTAATGCCATTCTGGCAGTTTGTCACAATAGCTCAGTGGAAGAGCAGCCGCACGGTAAGCAGAAGATCTGTGGTTCAAATCCCAGTTGTGGCATTGAATTTTTAAGTTCCAGTTCTACCACGCAAGTGCTTATGTGCTTACATTGGTACTGGATTCTTCTATGATTTTGGTTTCTAATGTCAGTATTTTAGGATTCATTTCTTAAAATTATTTTCTTTTCATTGATTGATTTCTTAAACCTAGTATTCCAGAAATGTTTACTTTTACAATTTTATTTGATGTAGTTTTTCAGGCACTCAACTACTTAATCATCAGCACCCTTATAAACTGGCTCATGACAAAAGCCAGAGATAATATTCAATGTAAAATAAAAGTATTAGTAAAAAAGCAAATATATGTAAACATATCAAGCAAAGAGGCAAAAGCTAGAATTAAAACAAAGTTATAGAAGGTATGAAATTCTGATATCTAAAGTTCTAATTTCTTTGATGCATTGTTACCATTCCTAAAGACGTCAAAACTTAAATCAAAAGGGATATTTTCATAAAAAACAGTTTAGATAAAAGTAAACTTCAATATACAGTACCAATTTCACTAGCGTAAAATGTATAGTTTAGCCTTAGGGGAAATTAACAGTTGAAAATATTCTTAAAATATGTTAATGTAAAACTTAATTAACTTCACCCAAAGCAAAACACAAGAACCTAAGATATGTTGTTGTTAGTTAATGCTGGATTTCTGACAATGAAGTGATTAATCCTCTTGCTCTTCAATATTCTTCACTGATGGATAGGTCACTAGAAGTGGTCGGGCACATTTGAAGGTGGTCTCGGTCCATTTCCTCTTGCAGAACACATAGAGGACAGAGTGGTGAAGAATATATCCCAATTCTGTTTAAATGTTTTGCTGGACAATCATGTCCTGTAATTAACCTGAAGGTTCCAACTGCCATTTTTCGAGTACATTCAGGAATATCTTCCTTTCTTAGAACTTTGAAAGCAGTGTTGTTATAATCAATTTAATTTGAAAGGTGACTCAAATAATAACATACAACACTTACATTTATAATTTTCCGGAACATGTTTCTGAGGTTAACTTTCCTCCATTATCCACTGGACAATGTATTTAATTTCGACATTCCTCAGAAAGATACTTTCAGCAAGCTCCTTGAACCATTATCAGAAGAAACATCAGAAGAAGCATCACCATGGAAAACCAGTCATTGTCCAGATGATAATGGAGGAAAATTAACCTCCGAAACGCATTCCAGAAAATTATAAATGTAAATGTTGTTAGGTGTTATTAAATGACTCACCTTTTGAATTAAAAATTACATTCAGGAATTACTGTTTGAATAATTAGTAGTTTTCATCTTTTATTTTTTGATTTTTCATTGTAATATTTTGCAATAACTTTTTTTGAATTCAGAGTTAACTAATCTTTCAGCTGAATAATATGTTAGATTAACTATAGATTTCTGTACACTGCTGGTATCCCTTTTTGCAAGAAAATTAGCTTTGTCATTATCACTCAGTGAGCTGGTATCCATTGGAAGGCTAGATGTTTTTAAAGTGCTGTTAGATAGGTAAAGATTTTCCAACATTCTATAATTGTTTGGTCTTTTGGTAGTAATTACTTGGAAGTAATTGCTATAATTGCCACCCTGGAATCTGAGAGAATAACTTCTTGATGAAAATGTGAAATTCTGTATAAAAAATGTTGTAGGGCCATTTTAATTGCTTCAGTTTCTCCATCAAAGTTTGTAGTTCCATAACTTAAAGATTTGTAATAGGAAAAGAGGTGACACATGACTCCAGCCCTGCTCCATCTCAGTTTGGTATCAGTGATCCATAAGTATAAATATGGAGCCATTCATGTTCCAGAAATCTAGTATGGATTGTCTCTAATGCCAATAATTTTAGAACATTAGCTAGAATATCACTTTTCTTAATTTCTTCTGTCAGGTGTAAATAATATGTGATGAGAGCTAGAACTGGAACTTAAAAATTCAATGCCACAACTGGGATTTGAACCACAGACCTTACACTTACCAGTTCTAGCTCTTAAAGTTTGCCCACACATGGCTTGTGTGTTTAAAAACACCAACAGTAAGTTTACCAGGAGAAATACGAACTGGTTTGAGGATAAGCGGAAGGTCTGTGGTTCAATTCCTAGTTGTGGTATTGAATTTTTAAGTTCCAGTTCTACCTCTCATTCTTAAATTTCTTAAGTTCCTTTTCATTATTTCCTGTTACTTTATGTAAATTAGCATAACATTTAGTGAATGTTTCGGCTGTGACTGCAACATTTGATAATATTTTTTGTTGTGTATGATAGGTGTGCTGTTGTTTTCTTTCCTGTTCTTGACATTTTTTATGAACTTATGGGCTCTGTTACTATCTGTCCTATAATCCATTTTTCTTAAGAAATTATTAAAGTGATTCTTTTTAGCTGTATTAACTTCTTTTTTTAGTGAGGCACATTTCTTTCATCATATTTGTTTATCTGATATGTTTTTTGTTTGTTTAGCTGTATTTCTAGCTATAACCCTTTGCTTTTTCAGTTCTTCTAACTGGGGGTTCCAAAAGGGTTTGAAATTTTTTATTCTTCCACGAGGAATATGTCTTTTTGCGGTTTCTAGGATGACTTTACAGAAATTTTTGTTCATATGATCTGGTTGGTCATACAGCTGTGAGCTTGTTCTTTAAATTTATGTTTCAGTTCAGTTTTATATTTGTTGCAATCTGCTTTTTTGAAGTTCCAATGCAGATTTGTGTGATTTTGACTGTTATTTGTGTTATCTAGTTTTATATCAGCAATTACTGCTCTGTGACCAGAACTTGAATCTTCTATAACTTGTTTTTTAATTTTTGAAACAATATCTGTCGTAGCTAACAAGAGGTCTGGGTTACTGCCTGCTCCAGAGTAATGTATGAAGGTTGTGGGATCTTCTTTATTATAAATCAGTCCAAAGGTTGTGGTATTCTAAAATTCTTCCACTATCTTCCCTGTAGAATCCACTTTTCATAACCCCATCTTTTGGAATGAGCATTGAAATCCCCAATTATGATTTGTTTATTTAATTGGTCAATAAGTGAGTGATCTGGTTCATTCCTGGGAGGATTGTAAATACTGTATAAATGAAAATGTGTTTTGTTGTCCCAAAAATTTAGCTTTATTAACTCAGTTTTATCTGCATTATCCATTTCTTTAACATTTTGAAAGGAGGCCTTAATATCCTTTTCGACTCCAACTAATATTCCACTACTTATCTGTCTATTTTTGGGTAGTAGTATTTAAGTTGATCATTTGTTAGATTTTTTTTTAATGTAAAGTGCAATGTGTGTTATGTTTAGATATTCAATTTGGTTTTAAATTATAGTGCTATCAACTGAGGGATATATTTTCTTGTTGAACACGACTTTCAGCAAAACAATAAATACACAGAAAGTGCTGAAGAAGTTTGGTGAAAAATTGTCAGAAACAACTCTATCTCATTCTAATGCAGTTCATTGACATTGAGAAGTTTAGACGGACAGGCTCAGGGTTAGATGCCGAACGAACTGGAAGAACACCTAAACTAAAACAGGATAATTTTTTTTATATTTCTGACTCTATGCAGCAGAGTCATTGAAATAATGGTCAAGTTGGCACAAGAGAAAATATTGAGCATGCAACTCTAGGTTATGAAAACCAAATCCATTACTGCAAATGGCTTACATTATTCATTGTGAGGAACACCATTGATATTCTTGAACGTCATCTTTTATACGGACGAATACTGGTTTCACTCTTTCTTTGGTTATATTAACACATGATTATGGTCAATAAAGGATCCTCATGCTGTGATGGATTGCCGTTGATTGATCAGAACATTCGAGTATGCATAGCAATATAGTCAGCACATTATTGGCCTTATATCTTTTGAAGAAACTGTTAGCCGTTATTGTTTAACTATACCTGATTTAATTAATTAGCCAGACGAAGACAAAATCAACTACTCATGGTTTTAGAAAGATGTTACTTTGCAACCAGTTGACAACACTATGCAACTTTTGGAAGATTTCTTTGCGGAATGGGAAATGTGTCACCTCTAAATACATTCTAATGGAACTAGAACCAAAATGAGCCTGATGATGATGATGATGATGTTGCAGGATTAAGAATAACAGCACTTAATCTTGGTCATCAGTGTCTTTACACAGAGGATCATGGCAAAAGTTTGAGATAAATTTCACTATAACATACGATTGCTATTTATGTATCTTTGAATAAGCTAGTAACAGTGATGAGAATCTAAATTATTTATGAAAATAAAGTGGGTGTTGTAACACTTAACATCACTTACATATAACTAATCTTGACCAGTTTCAAGAGCTTAACATGCTCCCATGATCAGAATTTCCCGACCAGTTCTTGTTGATGTTGTTTGATGTGTGTTGCATAAGACTGCAGTGGCCAGTGCATAACCAGATCAAAATTATCTTGTTGCAATGATGCACACAAGAGGAAGTTACCCAGTTTATCGGAACTTCTTTCACTGCTCTATGCTTATTGCCATGGCAAGTTGACCACTCCTCATGCCAGCACAAAGCAGCACTCTCTGCACATGCCTAAAGTCTTCTGAAGTGGTACCAAAGACAGTCATGCTGGGTTCTGTGGTTGCTGCCTTTGCTGCCAAATCCATCATTTTATTGCTGTCCAGGAATCCATGCACAGAATATATTAATGCCATAAGCATATAAAACATGGAGGGTATCCTAAATATGCTGTACAACAGGATGGTAGTTGTACAGCTCATGAAGCCTCTGAAGTGTACTTAGAGAATCACTCAAAATTAGGCAGTCATACTGCATGGTATATTGTAGAAGGCTCTTCCAAATAAACAGAAGTACTATTATGAAAATCAAATGTATGTGATACGGTTCCATAAACATAAGCACATCCAAAACTGCCGGTGCTCTTAGATCTATTGGTTTAAATTAAACCTTGGTCAGTATAGCCTGACAAAACTTGTGAGATACAAGTACAAGTACGGATACTACAGATAAGTATCGTGGACTTTCGGTATTAACATCTACATGGGATATGCCATGCAACCAGGGGAGGTTGAGCCTCTCTGCCTTAGGAAACATGTTAGGCATTTCAATAGCAAGCTTCTTAAGAAACCTCAGGAATTAAAAACCTGCTGCCCTTGGATTAAGGGAGCTCTTGCTATATTGTTCATTTAGCATAGTGTTGAAAAACAAAATGAAAAAGAAAAAGAAAATTGGGTGCATAGGCATACGTCTAAGTGCATAATAATAATTTGCTAAGAGAATGTAATGCTGATATTGCAGAAGAGGTTCTGCCAATTCGGCGTAAGGTTCATAACTGGGCTGTTTGGAAAAGCTCCTTTGTCATGCAAATGCCTCAATTATGGATTGCTTCTAATCCTCTGAGCACACATGCTTGTGCTGAAGAATAAAAGATACATCCTAAGGCTAGTTTGGATTGGACCAATGCATGCAATACATTTGCATCAAATCTGTCAGTTCCGCTCCTCATGATTTACCAATTTGTACCCACAAGATATTCAGGGAACATCACATCATGCCTTTAGCTGTGCTATATGCGATGATCAGCTGAGCTTCCTATTGAAGATCAACTCCCACAAATCTGTCTCGTCTGCAGATGGAAGTAAATCTGGACTCAAACTGAGTGAAGGTGCTAATCATCTCCTATGGCACCACAAATTAAGACAGATTGACTTCTTGGTTGAAAAATGAAAGTAACTTTTTGAGCTTTATTCTCATAGACTATAAACAGTACTTCTGATGCTGTTCCAAGAATGCCCTGCACTGAGAGGTACAATAGACAGTGAAGTTGTCTACAAATAGGCATGATAGAACTCCAGGTGGAACATATTTACAGATGGAGTTAATTGTTATAGCCAACATGTGACACTTAACATAGAACCCTAATGAATGAATCTCCAAAGAGAATTGTTAAGTATTATGTAGTCACTAGAATGAGGTCTTTAAGAAAGTCAAACCAGTATAACTATTCCAGTAAAATGGACCCCGAGCAGCCATGTTCAACTATTAATCCTTTACACACCCTAACTATGCCCTGCAAGGTTGCCATACTTACCAAAGCTAACAAGATTACTGGTATAATCATTAACAGAGTTACCAACACTTTAGCAAAGTATTGTGAAATAAAAAGGAATATCTTTGGATCTTAAAAATATATGGGCAAAGTTTAAGAGGTAGAACTGGAACTTAAAAATTCAATGCCACAACTGGGATTTGAACCACAGCTTGAGAATTTAATGCCATTCTGGCAGTTTGTCACAATAGCTCAGTGGTAGAGCGTCCGCCCGGCAAGCGGAAGGTCTGTGGTTCAAATCCCAGTTGTGGCATTGAATTTTTAAGTTCCAGTTCTACCTCTTAAACTTTGCCCACACACGGCTTGTGTGTTTAAAAACACCAACAGTAAGTTTGTTGGCATAAATAAATAATAATTACCATATGGGCAAATTTTAACAAGCAAGCTAATTTTTCTTAAGATGTTTTGATAATTAATGTATCAAATTAATTTTACCTAAAGGTGTAATATTTTCTGTCATTTGCATCTCTTCAGGATTTTCCAGTTCCAAGTTCTCGTACTGTTCGGGGCAGCTCTGTAATAAATAATCCTCAAAAGCAGCACAAATCAAATCCTTAACTTTCATACTGGCAATAGTAGGTGCTAATGCTGCTGATGTAACAATTATATCATCTATGTTGAATACAGGTACATTTAAAATTCTCCCTGCTTTGTATGCTGCATGACAACAATCTGGAAAGATACCTTTTGGTAAGTATTTTAGTTGCATAATAAACAGCATTCAAGAATAATGCTAATTACCTTCAAAAAGTAGTATTTAAAACATTTTTGTATCAACAGGGAAAGCTATGATTTGAATCCCAGCCTCAATTGAATATTTTTCATCTTCCCCTGCACATGGTATAAAACAAAAATGCCAGCACTTGCTAGAAATGAATTAAGCACATAAACTAAAAAGAGGTTTCTTAACTACTTAGCTATTTGAATACCTCATCTTTTCTTACACTAGAATAGCTCAAATAATTTGCTAAAAAGACCTGTATATTGACAGCATAAGAGTGTTGAAGTGTTAATGAAAGTTTCTGTTTTAAAAATGCCCAGTATATCAGTACATTTTGTCTCAATATTATATATTCTTTTAACTCCAGTATTACTCTTTTAAGTATGAGCTAATGAGATAATATGAAATTTTTTGCTATTATTTAAATTCTATTCAAAGCATACCTTTGTCTAAACAGGATGCTTATTGTTCTCTAATAAATGTTCGAGTACAATGCAGCACACTAATGGTTCTATCTAATCACAAATTGGAGTTCAGTGATGGAGCCTCTTAATTGGTGGTTCACAAGATATCCTATTAGAGAAGACTTTATGATAATTAAATTACTTTTGCATTCTTCTCTTTGACATATTAAACTAATGTAAACATTTATTGTTTTGATAGATACGATCAAATGACCAGATATGATCTGCAACATTGGAGAGTATGTAGAAAAATCTGATGTGTTGCACTCACATGACTTTCTCTACTCTTGCACTAACTATTCTAACAAACTCTTATTCCTATATCTCCATGTTAGTTAAGATAAACATTTGTACAAATTATCTTATTGCTTATTTCCTTGTAGGTGCAAGGGAGATATTAGAATACAGCAGGCTTTGTGTGACAGTCAAATCTTTTTGACCTTTGAGATTCCGTTCTCTTTGCATGATTAACATATAAAAAAATGAACAACGTTGTTGCATTTCGCTAAAGTTCTGTTTTCTGAAACTCCCACACATAACAAGGAATATCTCCGAAATGGTTCATCCTACAAGAAATTTTATTGAGACATAAATTGTGTATTTTAGCAAGATCTACAGTTTTTGTACAGCAAGATTTTGTCTATCTCTAACGGTTTACCAGTTATGCAAAATTCGTCCAGAGTAAATACGACTACATGAGCTATAGCCAGAAAATTCTAGATATACATTTCATTTGTCATAAAAATATCTCAAACATGTGACATTTTAATCAAAATCGTTAGAGCCATTTTCAAGAAAATCAAAATTTTCCAAAAAATTTCCGTGTAAAGGGTAGTTTAGGGTGAAGCTATTTTCTTCAAAATCTTCGTGTCGCATCCTTGAAAGACATTAAACTTAAATACCAACTTTGGTTTCTAACCGACTTTTCGTTTTTGAGTTGTGCTGCCCACAGACTGACAGACTGACAGACACACAGACACACAGACACACAAGACACACACACGGACCTTTTTCTAAAAATGCCTTTTTTGGATTCAGGAGGCCTTAAAACATGTATTTCCGGTGAAATCTCGACATCAAATTTTTGTGTGGAATACAATACTTCCCCTACTTACCAGTAGAGAAAGTAAAAATTGGGAACTTATTCCTGCAATAAGGTGTGGCAGTCTAATATACAGAGGTACACTACTACAGACACCCTAAAGATACAGTATTTTGATTGGATTCACATTTTCATGAAAAGAATTCATATATTAAGAAAAAAAATGTGACACCTTTATTCTGAGCAACAGATATAAATTTTGATTCATGAATCTTTGTTCACAAACTGAACAACTCTAAAGTTTCAATACTTACACTTTATATCATGGGAAAACTACCAATTCATAAAGTTGTTTGTTGTTCTAAAGCAAGAACAAATTAGAAACTAAAAACTTCACTTATCTTATTGATTTGCTGCTAACCCTGGGGTTTCAAGCTGTGTCCAGCTCATTCTCAAAGCTTTTTAATTTGTTCTTACTTTAGAATCTTGTTGCTTCACTGTTAATAGCTTCAATTTTTCCTTATTGTTTGTTGTTGTTAGCTAATGCTGGATTTCTGACAATGAAGTCACTAATCCTCTTGCTCTCCAATATTTTTCACTGTAGGATGGGGCGCTAGAAGTGACTGAAGGTGATCTTGGTCCATTTCCTCTTGCAGATCACATAGAGCACAGAGTGGTGAAGAAACTAATATATAAAGTTAAAGAACTCAATTTTCAAGATAGTAATTATTATTTATGTGTGCCACAAACTTATTGCTGGTGTTTTTAAACACACAAACCGTGTGTGGGTAATGTTTAAGAGGCAGAATCAGGACTGAAAAATTCAATGCCATAGCCAGGATTTGAACCCTGGATCTTCCGCTTATTGAGGAGATGCTTTCCATGGTAGCTTAGTGGTTAAAGCAGGCGCTCAACAAGTGCAAAATCCGTGGTTCAAATCTTAGCTATGGTATTGAATTTTTCAGTCCTGATTGCACCTCTTAATTAATTTTCAAGATTCTAAGGGGATGATTCCTTGCTATTGATGCGGTTTTTGTATGTAAATTATCAGAAATGTACAGTGCTATGATATGGCATCACTTGATGTTTATCGTGATTTCAATTCCCGTAATTTGCATTCCATCCTAAATTCGAGCTCCACGTTGGGTAAGCCATTTTGGTGCAGTTTTTAATGTTTATTATGGGAATTGGCTGTGCTATGAGACTCGTTTTTTATCTACAAGGTCGTGGTAACAGATGGAATGCATATATCAATGTTTCTTTATCACAATGTATTTATTTATTAACACTTCGATATTTTACACTCTCAGCACCATATTAAATACTTAAAAAACCTTTACACTTTTTGTTTTATTTGGTAGAATTTACGCTGGATAAAAGTTTGGTGAAAGTTCCATGTTCACATGCTACCATAACACGTCTTATCACCTTGAACACATAGACGCTAATGAATCGTTTCTTGGCATCGCTTTGACACGACACTCCGTCATTTTGTCTTCATCTGCCATATTCATCCGCGCAAATAGTTTTTATTATGGAACATAAACAATTCTAATATTTATACACTTTTAACAAACATTTGTATGAACGATTTTCTATTGGGGTCTAATATATATTCTGTCTCACTATAAAAGCAACATTCTAATAATGTTTTAGCATTTTAGCTTTGGCAAAGTTGAAAGCATATGCAGGTCAGTTAAACACTGCACATTTTCTGTCCATGGTCAAGATTTAGCCAATTAATCAGTATCCCCCACATTGAGAATGTGCAAAACATGTGCACAGTGACATTTACTTACAGAGTGATGGTAGAACTGGCTTTTATTAACAAATGGCATCCAACTTATTCTTGAAACTATAGTCAGCAGTTTACCACCTTGCAATATTAATAAGATAAGTGGAGCATTTAGTTTCTAATTTGTTTTTAATTTAGATTCTGTTGGCTCACTGTTATTAGCTTCAATTTTTCCTTAATTAAATGGCAATGAGTCTTAGTCTCATTTGTGTCAGTCTGGGTGGCTCAGTTGGTTAGACGCTGGCCTAATGATCCCGAGGTCACGAGTTCAAATCTGGCACAGACCGATGGTTTTTAGGTGTGCTTAAAAAAGACAGCTTCATTTCAGTAGATGTCAGCTGATGTGATCCTGGCAATTGTCAGCGTTGTTTAAAAAACAAATTCAAGATCCCAATTATGATGTTGGTTGAAAAATTTTTGCATTTACAGCCACCGTGCAGGTAAGCTTTGTAGAAATTAAATTAAGGCTTTAGGTGACCGGTTTTGCAGATGAATTACCACACAGTGGTCAGCCAAATTTAGTAAGCACTGAAGAATATCTGTGGGCTCAATGCAAAGGCATTGTTTCAATCACCCAATAAATTTGCAACAAGAGCTTCTAAGAAACTACAGTTTTCTCACAAAGATTTTAAGAAGAGCAATTTCTATACATATCATGTAATAAACCTAGTAACAGAAAACCCCTTTCTTGCAGTGTGTATGAGCAAATTGAAGCTAATATTCAGTCGCTAGAATCCATGGGCCCAACAACTATAATTATGCTATGTTATTTCTTCTTGTGAAGCCCTAATGGAAGAATGAATGTTCATGTAGCGGAGAAAGGGATATAATATGCAGGAAGCTGGATCACAGGAAAAGCTTAACAAGCATTAAGTATTTTCAAAGGGTAAAGTGCAACAGGTGATAAGGCCAAACCCCAAAGCCTTCAAGAATATTCCAAGTGTTCAGGGTTTCATTGTCACTAAATTGGACTCAAGAGGTGTATGTGCTCTCTGTAGTGGAATAAATCATTCTTCATCACATATCAAAAAATGAAGAGCATATCTCCTTACAAAAAGAAAGCAATGCTTTTGAAGGGGGGTTTATGCTTCAGATGTCTCAAAGGGGCATATATTGCATAAAGATGCTGCACTCACTTTTCCTGTAATGTATGTAAACAGCAACATTATCCTATTATATGTGACAATTCAAACACCTGTGGTTGTGTGTGTTCTTGACTCAGTGTCACATTTCCCCGTAGAAAAGGAATTGGCAAGGAAATTCAAGCTTAAGGTAGATCGGAATGCTACATTCAGTCATACTGTCTTCTGTGCCTGAACTGAATCTCCCATAAAAAATCCTGTGTACCAATTGGTTCTCCAAATGTTAATAATTCTAGTCAGATGGAATTGACTGGTATTGCCCAACCTGCTATTCTTAGTCATGTACCTCGTCTTATAAGACTGCAAGTGGTTAAATCTGGTCTGTTGCATGTAGATGTAAGAAAGGATATGGAAATTAAGATCCTTATAGGAGTAGATTTCCTTAGGTTAATTTTCTCTAGTGAATGTAATATGGTAGGAGAGCTGACAACATTATGGACTGCTTTGGGGTGGACCAAGTTTGATATAGACCAACTTATGGGGCTTAAAAAGAGTAAAGCCAGACCTATTCTGCTGAATATAGAAAGTAAGTAACCTCTGGGAACTAGATGTACTGAGAATAGAAGACTATCAAAACTTCAATTGGAAGAAGCGAGATCCCATTTTCTTGAAATTATGAAAATAAAGGAGTATGATATGAAGTTTGATTGCCATTGCTGAAGGATCATTTAGATTTGGATCCTGTGTACAAAATGGTAGAAAGACATTTTGAAGTTACCAAAAGAAAACTAGAAGGGAGTGATACTCAGAAGAGTATAATAAGATATTTCAAGGCATGACGGAATAATAAAGATTTTCAGGGTAGTCAGACTGATTTGTGTTTACTACCTTCACCATTGACCAGTAATAATGGATTCTATAACTACACCTGTGCAATCAGTATTTAATTCTTCAATATGAAGAGCTAACAACCCCTCCCTTAATGATTGCTTGGAAAAAGGCTCTACTCTAATCCAACTGAATCCCTGTTTGCTATTGAAGCTTTGAAAGAAAACCATTGTTATTGTTAACACTTGTAAAGCTTTCCAGCAAATTTTGCAGACAATTAGCTTTCAGAGGGACAGCAAGTCCATATTTATGAGCAGCTGTGATTGAGCATCTTATAGCTCAAGCCTTGCTAACTGCTCCAAAACAGGGAATTATGTAATGCCAACATTATTAGACAGTTTTATGCTGATTACTGTATGACAGGTGCATCAAATAAAGATCAGATGTAAGTTTCTAAAGTAAGAACAAATTAAAAACTAAAAACTTCACTTATCTTAGTAATGTTGCACGTTCTTTCAGTAAGTGTTTATCAATACTGGTAAAGTAGTGTTTCATTCTTCATTAAATGTGTCCAGTATCACTGATAATATGAGATCATTGCATGATTACACACTATACTATGGAACACAGCTTTAAATGGAGTTTTTGATGACGAGGCTTGAACTTTCACTGATCATCTTAGTAAGTTTAAGCACACAAGTACGGTAACCAATAGATGCCCACAGTAGCTGCCATGACAACAGTGCAGTCCCATTGCAACTGTAGAACACAGTATGGACTCTTCAGTTATAAAATATACATCCGGAGTCAAAATAGTCAAACAAAGTAGTGTTTGCCCAGTATAAATTTGAGCTTAGATATTGGGACAGCGCTGGTCTAACACTTCATGCTGAAGATGTGGCCCATCCTTGGAATAATATGGAATATAACAAACCTCTCACTTTCAACAGGTGAATTTTCAGAAAAATTGAAGGTAGCTAAGGTTCAACCTCTCTTTAAGAAGGGGGAAGAAATTGATGTAGGTAACTATAGACCTGTATCACTATATCAGTTTTTTCAAAATTAATAGAAAAAGTAATGTATGTAAGACTTACATCATTCCTCAATAAATACTACAGAATAACAAAGAAACAACATGGATTTCATAAAGACAAGTCAATAAGTACAGCAATAGCAGATTTTGTTAAACGTGTATATGAATCTATGGATAAAAAAGAAGAAAATATTGGTATATTTTCAGATTTATCGATGGCATTTGACTTAGTAGAACACAACATTTTATTGGAAAACTTAGCTGTTATCGGTATACGTGGAATAGTGAACTAGTGGTTTAAAGAATACTTAATTGCCTGGCAAGAGATGGCAGAAATTACTTATGCACATGCAAATACAAATGAAGTTACAACATATTTATCATATATGGCAGCAATACAATATGGGGTCCCTCAAGGTTCAATTCTTGGACCTGTTTTGCTTTTGATATTGAGACAGAATATTAGAGGACCCCAAAAGAAAATCGTTTATGTGAATATTTGTTAAAAGTGTAATTTGTTTTTTGATGTTGGTATGAGTTGGTTAAATGACGAAAACGTGTTGCAAATGTTCATTGTTACGAACAACTAAGTTAGTTTAAAGACGTCATAAATATTTCCATATTTGATTTGAATATATATGTATAAAAATTAGAATTATATGTGTTCCATAATAAAAGTAAGGGAGGATGGTTAGGGATCGCTTCCCTAACAAGAAAGAACTATTTGATGGACGCATACGCAGATGTATACGAAAAAGGCGGTGTCACGTGAGGTGACGCCATAATCTTCCCACTAGCGTGTGTATATTCTAGGTGTAAGGACGTGTTGATGTAACGTGTGAGCATTGTAGAACTTTCACCAGACTTTCATCAAGAATTAGTTCCACTAAATGAAAAAGTGGAAAGGTTTTTAATCATTTAAAACGGTGATAGGAGGATTTATTTTAATGTAAAATATAGAAAAAGTGTTAATAAAATAATACATTGTGGTGAAGAAACATCGTGTGATTTTTCATTCCATCCGTTACCACACCCTGAGATCACAAAGATTTCAATAGTTCAAAGATCCAAGGAAGATTAATTATAAAAACCGCACCAAATGGCTTGCCCAACGTGGAACACGAATTTTGGATGGAATGGAAATTACGGGAAATGAACTTACGCGAAATACCAAGTGACGCCATATCTTCGCGTCAAAAAGAAAGAAGACGCCATTAGACCATCGTTTGAAACCTAATACATCAGAACACCGATGAACGGATAATCAACGCGGGAAAACACCAGAGATCGTCTAGCGAAGCCAACTGCCCAGGAGACGCACGTAACTGGACAAATCAATGAAAAAAAAGTAGGACCAAAAAATTTTATTTGTACATCCAGGTTATTTTTATTTTTATGTTACTGCGAAGCGGCAAAATAGTGGGACTTTTAAGCCAAAGTGAACTGAATAAAGAAATTAAAATGTCGCGAAAAGAGAGAGGTCTAGTAACAGGAGTAGGGGAAGGGGCAGATAGGCCTAGTTATCAGATAGAACCAGAAAGTGAGGAACAGGTAGCAATAGGAAAAGACCAAAGGTTATTAATGATCATGTTTGAAAGACTATAGCAAAGTTTAGGTCAAAAAATGGAACAAAACAAGGTAGAATTAGGTCAGAAAATGGAACAAATAACGTAGAATTGAGACAGAACATAGAACAAAGTTCAGGTCAGAAAATGGAACAAAATAAGGTAGAATTAAAGCAGGACATAGAACAAAGTTTAGGCCAGAGTATAGAACAAAACTAGAACAAAATAAAAAAGAATTACGTCAGAAAATGGAGGAAGTGAGACAAGACTTAGAACAGAAAATAGAATTAGGAAGACAGAACTTAGAACAGAAAATAGAACTTAATAGGAAAGAATTAGAGCTAGATTTGGGAAAGAAAATAGAATTAGGAAGACAGGGCTGTAAAGAAAATATGAAAATAATGGAAACTAATATGAAATTAGTACATAAAAACATAAATGAGACAAAGGAAGCTTTAGAAGCCAGGATAGAAATCATAGGAGATAGGATGGGAAAAATAGAACCGGAAATGAGAGAAAATAAGATTGTATTAGAAGAAGAAATTGGTAGATGTAGAGATGAAATAACAGAATATAATGCATATATGCGGGTCGGAATATAAGGTCTTACTTCAATGACCTCGTACCCAGCCTTTATCCTTTGCGGGAGATCAACCCGATCAAAGGTAAGGAAAAGGGTACGGGTAGGCAGATGTTCGCCTCCATATTTTCTCTGAACCCGATAAATAGATATCACACCTTGATCTGCTAGGTTCTCCTTAATTTCATCATTGGACATGTCGTCCAATGCGCGTATGTTCACAACACCGCGAGAGGAGTTCAACGTTTTGTGCATCTCTACACGCACCGGATAGCTGGCTAACATGTTGACTTTTACAATAGTAGCTGCCTGTGCTGCTGAAATAGATTCAACAAGCAGCGTGCCGTTTCAAGATCTTGTGCAGTTCTTCACTGGGCCAGCTATCTTATCGAGACCCTTCTGTATCACGAAAGGATTCACCGATCTGAATGTTTTACCTTCCTATGTTCTTGTTATCACTAATTAGCGAGGAACATTCAACTCTGCTACTTCCTTTTCACTGACTTTGGCATGTTTTGTTTTTTGAGTTTTAAAAGAACTCATGGCGGTGATATCCTCCACCATTGCAGATGTCTCCGATGGCATGCTCACATCTTGGGCGCCACCCCGGCTTAGGTGTGAGTCCTGGCCTCGACCTTGCTCACCCTAGGGTCTCACCTCCCAATGTATAGACAGAGGGACCCAATCGCCTTCAGGAGTGCATCAGCTCATGCAATGGCCCCTCCCCGGGACTGACCTTTATCAGCGGATACGCACACAGATCCTACATGATAACCAGGGGCTGGGACTTACGCGATTACCCAGTCACCCCTTGCGTCACCCCATCCTCCTACAACCCGCGCATAGGTTATCCATCAGACTGTGTACAGGGAGGTAACAGGTGGGAGGTCAAACACAAAAGTGGACCAAAGTTGATTGGGCGTTTGGCATGTGCCCTCTCACCTCTTGGAGGAGTCCAATCGAGAGTATGGCTCGGGGCCCCGGGTACGCCAAACCCGTCTCTACCGTAGTAGGAGCCCCTGGGGGAGTTTGATTTCGGAGTCCTCTTCTCCTAGATGAGATGCCTTCACAGTCGACACAGATAACATTATCGTTATAGGAGTTACCTGTATGACCGAAGCGCTGACATTTGTAGCATCTCAGAGGGTTCGGGATATATGGCCGAACTTCAGTGTCTTCATACTCTGCCTTAATCCTTTGCAGGAGACCTACCTGATCAAAGGTAAGGAACAGAGTACAAGTGTGCTGATATTCGCCTCGATCTTTGCTCTAAACCCGGTATACTACTGTCACACCTTGATCTTCCAGGTTCGCCTGAATCTCCTTATTGGACATACCGTCCAATCTCCAGATGTTTACCACTTCACGGGAGAAATTCCAAGTCCTATGTAGTTCTACATGTACCGGATTGCTGACTAACAAGTTCACCTTAACTATAGTAGCTGACTGGGATGCTGAATTAGCTTCAACCAAGAGTGTGCTGCTGCAAGATCTAGTACATACTTTGACTGAACCAGCTATTTTATCAAGACCCTTAACAAATGGATTGACAGATGTAAATTTTCTTCCTTCCTCAGTCCTGGCCATTATTAAATACCAAGGACCACTCAACTCTGCTGCTTCCATTTCAATAATCTTCTGTGTTTTGTGATTTGGTTTGGCAACTGTTATAGTGCAAGAACATCACAAGTTTCTATTCACAGATTACAGCATGATGTTATGTTTTACACGTAAATACAGATATGTTTTGCCAATGTTAGGTTAGTGCTTTTAAATGATCAGGACGACAGGATCCTGTGTCATCGAAAGTTAGTCTGTGCTTAGGTTATTCATTATAAATACATGGTGTTGTTTTTATAATATGTTGATTTGTATGCGCTGAGCTATGAGATTCTTTTTCTACTCCAAGTCGTGGTACTAGATGGAATGAACAAACACTCGATGTTACCTCACTATACTATATTACTTTATTAACACCTTTTCTCGGCTCTACATTTAAAATACTTTTCGTCGCACCAGTTTATATTATATAGACAGTCTTTCCAGTTTTTTAACAACTTTAGAACAAAATTTTCATGAAAGTTTAGTCAATTTTGTACTCACATCCAAGAGCACTATGAAAACATGTCTTCTCCTATCAAGCACACAGACGCTATTAACAAATTCTAGCGCCACATCACATGATGCTACCTTCATTTTGTGTACATCCGCGTATGCGTTCATCAAATAGTTCTCGTATTGTTAGGGAAGCGATCTTTGGCTATTCTCCCTTCGCTTTCAATATTGAGCACATATAATTCTTTTATTTATACATATATATTAAATTTAAATATGGAAATATTTATGACGTCTTTAAACAAACTTAATTTTTTGTAACAATGAACAATAGCAAGACGTTTTCGTTACTCAACTAACTCGTATCAACACCAAAAACAAATTACACTCTCAACAAATATTCACATAAATGATTTTCTTTTGGGGTCTTACAATATCCTGTCTCACATGCCCCTTGTTTTGTTTTTCAAGTTGTCACCTACATTTACAATCTTGAAACACAATACAATACTTCTCCCTATTCCTCTAATACTTAGTACTTTGTACAATACACTTTTTTCTTTACAGTCTTCTCCGCTGTATGCTTTTGTCTCTTTTGCTTTGGCGTGACACAGCATGTCGTTATAATTATAACATATTCAGTTACTACACAACACAACACCAAGAATATTCCTAAGTTTTTACATTTGACATTGACACAAACATTATATAAGTGTATCATGGTTTATTGTGTGCCTTTTGACTTATGTTCTTTGTTATGAGGAGAGAAAAACAGGATACAAATCTTGAGCCAATGATTATGATCATATTTATGGCAATTTTATTCAGTTCTTTGTCTTCTTTGTCTTGCAAGCTGCTTATGTACAGGCAGGTCGTTGAGTAAATTCTTAAACTCCGATGTTACTAATGATACTATTCTGACATTGGGTTCTTATTTACTGTTGTTTAGTTCGACATTTCTTCAAGCTTAACATCGGCTATATCCATCTTAATTGATGGGCATTGCTTTTCTGACTATGGTTTTTCTTACTTCACTAACTGTCGTCTCTTTATCTCTTATCTCTATAAGAGAAAACTTCTATATTTATAATTATTCTGCAACCATCTTATTTTTCTTCTTAATTCATCTTCGACACCCTTGTGTCAAAAATACTTTCTCTTTGTCACCATAATTGATTCCTTTTTATTTTTGTCCCTGGTATCCTTATGTCAAAAACACATTTTTTTCGTCGTTATAATTCTCTTCTCTAATGACAATCAGTATTCTCATCTGTCCTTGTTGACAATGCTCTCGGTGGTCATTATAGCCAATGACTATGTTGATTTCCTTTCTTGTTGTATTTTCCAACCTGTATATAAATTTCTATAAGAAACCCATCATATGCTATTATTTTTCATCATCTCTACTGTTCCTACCTTACATGTTTGTTTGGCAAAGACTACTTGGTCCTTTCTTTGTATGGTTTTAATTTGTTTTTATGGTATCTTCCTACCAACTTGCCATTTGTATTCTATAGCTCATATGTATGGTCGCCCAGCTGTTTTGTTATGACCAGCGGTCCAGTGTACAGTATTTCCATTTTTCCAGATTTTTTTCAGATGCCTTGGATGCCTTCTGCCTTCTTAGGAGCACCTTTTCTCAAATTTGTGGGGACCATTTCCTGATGAACCTTTTTACTTTATTTCTCCCTTTTTCTGCTTTTTGCTGCAACCTCCCTTACTTTCTGCTTCTATCTGATAACTATCCTTATCTGCCCCTTCCCCTAATCCTGTTCCTACCCCTCTCTCTTTTCGCGACATTCTCGTTTTCTGATTCAGTTCACTTGGGCTTAAAAGTCCTACTATTCTTCCGCTTCGTGGTAACATAAAAATAAAATGAATGCAAAAATAAAAATTTTTGGTCCTACTTTCTTCCTGTTGATTTATCTCGTTACGTGCATACCTTGGACGGTTGACTTCGCTAGACGATCTCTGATGTTTTCCACATTGATTATCCGTTCATCGGCGTTTTTGGGCACTTCCCTCGTTGATTTCCAACTTGGCGACGTCTCCGACGTCGTAAATCTCAAAGGATTGTCTAATGGCATCTTCTTCCTTTTCGGCGCGAAGATTTGGCGTCACTTGGTATTTCGCGTAAGTTCATTTCCCGTAGATTTTTATTCCACCCGAAATTCGTGCCCCACGTTGGGCGCCATTTGGTGCTGTTTTTATAATATATTGCTTTGTATGCGCTGAGCTATGAGATTCTTTTTCTATCCCAGGTCGTGATACTAGATAGAATGAACAAACACTGGATGTTACCTCGCTATAATATATTACTTTATTAACACTTTTTTTGGCTCTACACTTAAATTACTTTTCGTCGCACCAATTTATATTATATAGATAGTCTTTCGAGTTTTTTTAACAACTTTAGAACAAACTCTTCATGAAAGGTTAGGCAATTTTCTACTCACATCCAACAGCACTATAAAAACATGTCTTCTCATATCAAGCACACAGATGCTATTAAAAAATTCTAGCACCGCATCACATGATGCTACCTTCTTTTTGTGTACATTCGCATATGCGTTCATCAAATAGTTCCCGTATTGTTCAGGAAGCGATCTTTAGCTATTCTCCCTTCGCTTTCAATATTGAACACATATTATTATTTTATTTATACACACACATATATATATATATATATATATATATATATATATATATTAAATTTAAATATGGAAATATTTATGACGTCTTTAAACAAACTTAATTTTTTGTAACAATGAACAATAGCAAGACGTTTTCGTTACTCAACTAACTCATATCAACACCAAAAACAAATTACACTCTCAACAAGTATTCACATAAATGATTTTCTTTTGGGGTCTTACAATATCCTGTCTCACACATTAATATATTATTTTAGTGTACGTAATAGTCATTTATAAATATTTATTTGCTAAGTATCTACCATTCAAGCAAAATGAAGCTGTTGCAGCACCCATACGGAATTTGCTGATAAATAAAAAATGAAGCTTGACTGCCAAATAAAGCTTTCAAAATCATAATCAGAAATACAAAATCTATCCATTGCGATATATTTCATTAATTTCCTTGAGGGGCCGATTTTATACATAATATATTTATACATATCATATATAAGCCAGCCATTTATCCCATAAGAAGTAGGACTGTCCCCTTCTTTTACTTGTACATCTTGTGTTTCAAGAAGTTTTGTTGGGATGCGAATATATCCCGTATTTTCTTGACACCAACTTACTAAATTAAAGATATAACTACATATTGTTGTAATTTACTGTTGGGAGAAATGCTGAGTCAATGCTTATCTCACTTATTGTCATTGTGTAGTATGTTCTGTGAACAGTGAGAGCATAGGAGTTTGCCTAGCCTAGTGTTGGCAGTAGATGTATTGTGTTATTTGTGTCAACTCAAGCTATTGTGATGCACCTTCTCTTCCTACTTAAACGAAAAATATTATTTCCTCGAAGAGACAAAACCTAATTATTAAGTTCAGTGTAAAACTTGCAATGCAACATTTTTAATTACACATGGTGAAAACTCGGATATTGTTCAGAATGAGGAATGAAATAAAACAAACTGACTTCTTCTGCTGCTGTTGCAACAACCCTTAAAATCAGTGACTTATCCACACAAAAATAAAGTAAAACAAATGAAAGATAAAGGAATAGGTAAGTGTTTCACACATCCTAAGAATATCTGTTTATGTTGATTCTATTTAAAATGTATTTAGAAGTGTAAACAAGTACCAGCATAAACACGATTTACTGAACGACTAATGTTATGTTAATACAATTTTCAGAAAGTGGTGTTCAGTTGATCGCAACCTTTCCAGACATCCCGTTCTTCAATGAAGACAAAATGGTAGGCTTAATCATATATCAGGTGCACCTACTGGTGTTACTATCAGTGCAATTTCAATTGTAAGAATCTAAGCCAGGCACCACAGCCCATGAAGAGCCAAGTCTTACCGTCCAGCTGCTGCGTCCCCCACCTCGGCCCACTACAGGTGTCATTGGTGGGGTGCAGTACTGTAGGGTGGTACGTGATTGTGTCCCAATCCCTCCCGGCCAGTTATGCGGTCCTCACGACAAGAAATTGTAAGAATGAGCATTGTTATTTTCAACCTTTAGAGAAATGTGAAAGCAATTTGAGTACCTGTTGTCGGAGCACCATAAAATATCACCACTCTTCCTGGAGCATGAGGGATGGGCTTCTGTGGAACACTCTCTATGGAAGATTTTAAAAATGCTCTTAGAGAATCATCTTCCACAAAATCGAGTTTAATTTTATCTTGCTGCTCATCAATGTAGTCTGAAACAATATTTTACACAGTGATTGATTGTAAGGCATTCTCTTGGTTTTTGCATCTATATTGAGACACTAAAGTAAGAATTATAACAGCCAAAAAGGAGGAATACTAATCACTTTATATGTATGCATATATGTATTTATTCACTACAAATGGATATTACAAACAACAGTAATGCAATTAACAATAAAAAATATTAATAACAGTTCCATCTAGGAAACAGATTAATATAGCTACCATGCTTATGATTTTGTAGCGTAAGAACTAGTTTTTGATTCATTAATTACCTTAATATATCACCAGATATTTATAGATGTTTAGGGTTTGCCTTACACAGTTTGAAGTTTGACATGTGAGTCTTCTTTTGGCACTTAACTCATGGATGAACATTTCATTTATTAGTTGAATGAATATTTTATTTACTCATACTTGAAATTGTTGTTTTACTCCATGAAATAAAACATTTGAAGTCTAGCAGAATGTCTCATCATTGCCATAATCAGCACCCGCCAAGTAAGGGATTGACAGTTCCAAGTGAGATAGAGGTGACATTGCTGTTTAACACAAGCACATGGCGAACGCCCTATGATTATATGTACTGGGCAGATTGGATTGCTTTGTTTGGTTTGGTTTGGTTTGATTCAAGGGTGCTCAACTTCGAGGTCATCAGCGCCCTTAAAAGATTCATGGCAATAGCCAGATAAAAATTTTACTCAAAAATAAAAATACTAGATACAAGAAAAATATACACAAGAAGTAAAAAGCACTGGCAATAGCCAGATATGAAACAAGGTGATAAATATGTCAAAAAGCATAAACAGATAACTAAAATTTTAAATTCTCAACTTGGTATTGCACTCCGCTAAAAACTCAAAAGCTCTATCAACCGCCGTTTTGTCATCCGCTAACACCTCTGCAAGTCTAGCAGGCAGCTGCAGAGAATCCCGAAGGTGCGCTAGAGAGCAACACCCTAGCAGCACGTGGCGAACTGACAAAAGGTTCTCATACAGTGGACATAGAGTGGTAGAGTCCCTTTTAAATAGGTAACCATGCGAAAAATTGCAGTGCCCTATTCTTAATCGAGCCAAACTAGCCTCTTCGCGGCGAGATGTGACAGGAAATTACCCAGTTTATCGGAAGTTCTTTCACTTCTCTAAGCTTATTACCGCGGAGAGCTGACCACTCGTCATGCCAGGACGACAGCACCACTCTCCGCACTTCAAACCTAAAGTGTTCCGAAGTAACACGTGAGATGGTAATACTGGGTTCTGTGGTTGCCGTCTTTGCTGCCAAATCTGCCATTTCATTCCCCGGCAAGCCTAAGTGACCAGGAATCCATGCACACACCACGTCAACGCCAGAAGCATGTAAAACATGGAGGGCATCGTGGATACGTTGTACAATAGGGTGGAGGTTGTACAACTGACAAAGGCTCTGTAGTGCACTAAGCGAATCGCTCAAAATCAGGCAGTCACCTAATTTACGACGGCGCACATAAAAAACGGCTCGATAAATTGCATAAAGCTCTGCAGTAAAAATGGAAGTGCTATTTGGAAAACCGAATGTATGTGGTTCGGTTCCATAAAAATAAGCACATTCAACATCGTTGGTGCTCTTTGACCCGTCGGTATAAATACATCGACGGTCAGTATAGCCTGATAAAAATTCTAAAAAACACGTGCAGGTACTTGAAATAGGCATCGTGAACTTCTGGTGTACGGTCATCCCAAGATCTACATGGGTCGTACCAGATAGCCAAGGGCGGTAAAGCGTCTTGCCCTTAGTGAACATCCTAGGCAGTTCCACTCCAAGCTTCACAAGAAGATCTTGGAAACGGAACCCCGCAGGCTTAGGACTAAGAGTGCTATTCCTACATCGTTCTCTTAGCGTGGTGGTAAAAAACGAAGCGAACGTTGGATGGTTAGGCATATATCTAAGGCACTATAATTTGCCAAGAGAAACTCAGGCCAATAGTGCAGAGGAGTTTCTGCGGACTCGGCGTAAAGGCTCACCACTGGGCTTGTTGGAAAAGCTCCTGTTGCAATGTGGATGCCCCTATTGTGGACCGCGTCTACTCCTCTCAGCACAGATGGTCGTGCTGACCAATAAACAATACACCCATAGTCTAGCTTGGATCGGATGAGTGCGCGATTGATTCGCAACAAAATTGTCCGATCCGCTCCCCACGATTTGCCATTCAGTACTCGCATGATATTTAGGGAACGGTCAAATCGTGCTCTTAGCTGTGAAACATGTGACGACCAACTAAGTTTCCTGTCCAAGATCAAACCCAGGAAGCGCGTCTCTTCTGCGAAGGGAAGTAAATCTGGACCGAAACGGAGTGAAGGTGGTAATCGTCTCCTACGACGCCAGAAATTAATGCAGATTGACTTCTCAGTTGAGAAACGGAAGTCGTTTTTGAAGCTCTATTCCCTAAGGTTGTCCAAACATTGCTGCAGGCGCCGTTGTAAGAACGCCGTGCTCTGAGAAGTGCAATAGACAGCGAAGTCGTCTACGAATAGGCATGACGAAACTCCAGGTGGAACACATTTCTAGATGGAGTTAATTGGTATAGCAAACAGCGTGATACTTAGTAGCGAAACCTGAGGTACTCCCTCCTCCTGAACAAAAGAATTAGAAAAAACCGAGCCTGGAATGTTGAGCGCATATTATTTATATTTGTATGTGAAGATAATAGTAAAATACTCAATTTACATTCAAAGGATAGAACACGCAAGTATATATCAGTCTAAAGACTTGCATTAAAAAACAAACATACCTGTGAAATATTGATGCTTATTCTAATGAAAAAATGTTGCTGATATGCGAATTGTTTGTATTCTTACTGATTCCTGGAGTGCACAAAGTCATATCAAATACTTTAAAGACTGGAATAAGTGGCATTCAATTTCTCCTCTTTGAAATATTCTCATACAGAGCGTAGTATTTCCCATGCTTGTCCTTTAATTGGGATATCTTTACCAAATACAGTTTTATTTCGTTCATGTGTATGCTCAATATTTCGTTTGGCAGCACAATCTTCGTCATTATTTTTTGATGTTCTTAAATACTCATTGAAAGTGTTAGTAGAATCATAAAATCTTTCAACACATGCACAGATACACAGATTCAAACACACATAAGTGCAGCACAAGGCAAATAAGGATGTGTACATAACGATGCAAACAAGCTTCTCAGCACACAGGCAACCTCAAACTGATGCAAGCATTACAAGCTGATGCTACAGAAAGGCATTATTTGTTCATATGCAGTTATAGTAGAATATAACACATGCAGTTTATGTTACTGCTGGTTTTCTCATCAGCCACATACTAATCACATGTTACATATCGGCAACAGGGTCTTTGGTTACCATTGCTATGGAAACACCTTAGCCCTAATTGGTCCTTCTTTTTGTCAATATGATAATTACTTTAATGTATCCATCCCCTCCCATTCATTTATACTTTTCCACCTGCGATCAACAACTCTGAATTCCCTTCTTAATTAGCGCCAAGTAAAGTTATACATGGCACCCTTGAGTGGGAACCATTTTTGTCTTTCTTCTTTAAGTTGCGTCCTTTAATTGGATAAGTAATATCAGACAAGGCATAAAGAAAGGTATGAAATGACTCAAATAAGCCCAGAATCTAGGTACCTGAGAGTTACCTGACCCTTTTTCTTTTTTTTTTTTTTTAATAAGGTAAGGCTTCATTCAGGCAATTCCCACATTCCCCCACCAAGATTAAACCTATATTGTTGCAGTAAATAAATAATGGCTTTTTCAGTTGTTAATACCAAAATTTGCAATAATAAAATGAGGTATATAGTAACATATAGGTTCTGTAGCACATATTGATCAACAGTAACTTCGTCTTATTGAGACACACTCTGTCTTTAGTTAAGTTTAACATTAGCTAGACTACTGTAACTGCTGTAGGTCACTAATATGTAAACAAAATCATTTCCTGTAGTGTTGGTTTCTGGTTTTACAGTGAAATCCTTTGATTTTGTTAGTTTCTTTACACTGACTAACTGTATTTCTAAGGCATTCAAGAATTTTTCTTTCCTTGCAGTGCACACTTACTTTGATTGTCTGAACTATAGCTACAGACACAGAAAACATATGTTATGAGTCAGTAAACATATTGTTTTATAATTTCCAAATATCAGTCATCAAACCAGGGATATTTTCCTTAGAAGTCATTGTTACCCTTTTCCCAAATGATGTATTTTTGTCATAACCTTAGCACAATTAATGTCAAAGTCTTGGTGCCTTTTTATTTTCTTTACATTATTGCAATTTGTCACCACCATAGCTAAGAGTACATAAGAATATATGTATAATGAAAACATGTTTTTTCAGATAAATGCTACATAAATGTTATCAGGCTTGCTATGCAGATACCTAATTGAAATTAAGCAAATGTTCGTAAGTAAATCATTGTATGAACTACCTCTTAAACCAATGTTTAAGAAACACTATTATGAAATAAAATCACAGTTCAGTAATAAATAAGTGTGGAACTGGTAACCACTAGAAGTGATAAAAGTAACATACAAGTGAAGCTGTAACACTATATACCACTTGTATAACATTGTTTCAGAACATTTTTACAAAACCCTCAATTTTATCAGGAAGCTGTCAACTATTGGGAATGATGTTAATGATGAGGATGATGACGATGACGATGATGATCATGGTGGTGGTGGTGGTAGTGGTGGTGGTGGTGGTGGTGGTGATGGTGGTGGTGGTGGTGGCGGTGGTGGCGGTGGTGGTGGTGTTGGCGGTGGCGGTGGCAGTGGTGGTGGCGGTGGCGGTGGCGGTGACGGTTTGATTGATTGATTTGTCGGTTTAAGGGCGCTCAACATCTGGGTCATTAGCACCCTTTTAAAATTCATGGCAATAGCCAGATATAAACTTGAATCAAAAATAGAATACTAGTATCAAAGAAAAAATACACATAAACGTAAAAACAGCGGTAACAACCTTATGTAACACAATGTAACAAATACGTCAAAAGGCATAAACAAATATCTAAAATTTTAAATCCTCAAATTGATATTACAATCCGCTAAAAACTTAAAAACTCTATCAACCGCTGTTTTGTCGTCCGCTAGCACCTCTGCAAGTCTGGCAGGCAGCTGCAGAGAATCCCGAAGGTACTCTAGAGAGCAACATTCTAGCAGCACGTGGCGAACCGACAAAAGGTTGTCACACAGCGGACATAGAGGCGCAGGGTCCCTTTTAAATAGGTAAGCATGCGAAAAATTGCAGTGCCCTATTCTTAATCGAGCCAGCCTAACCTCCTCGCGACGAGATGTGCGACAGGAAGTTACCCAGTTTATCGGAAGTTCTTTCACTTCTCTAAGCTTATTACCGCGGAGACCTGACCACTCGTTGTGCCAGGACGACAGAACCGCTCTCCGCACTTCAAGCCTAAAGTCTTCCGAAGTAGCATGTGAGATGGTAATACTGGGTTCTGTAGTTGCCGTCTTTGCTGCCAAATCTGCCATTTCATTCCCTGGCAAACCTACGTGACCAGGAATCCATGCACACACCACGTCAACACCAGAAGCGTGTAAACCATGGAGGGCGTCCTGGATACGTTGTTCAATAGGGTGGGGGTTGTACAACTGACAAAGGCTCTGTAGTGCACTAAGCGAATCGCTCAAAATCAGGCAGTCACCTAATTTACGACGGCGCACATACAAAACGGCTCGATAAATTGCATAAAGCTCTGCAGTAAAAATGGAAGTGCTATTTGGAAAACCGAATGTATGTGGTTCGGTTCCATAAAAATAAGCACATTCAACATCGTTGGTGCTCTTTGACCCGTCGGTATAAATACATCGATGGTCAGTATAGCCTGATAAAAATTCTAAAAAACACGTGCGGGTACTTGAAATAGGCATCGTGAACTTCTGGTGTACGGTCATCCCAAGATCTACATGGGTCGTACCAGATAGCCAAGGGCGGTAAAGCGTCTCGCCCTTAGTGAACATCCTAGGCAGTTCCACTCCAAGCTTCACAAGAAGATCTTGGAAACGGAACCCCGCAGGCTTAGGACTAAGAGTGCTATTCCTACATCGTTCTCTTAGCGTGGTGGTAAAAAGCGAAGCGAACGTTGGATGGCTAGGCATATATCTAAGGCACTATAATTTGCCAAGAGAAACTCAGGGCAATAGTGCAGAGGAGTTTCTGCGGACTCGGCGTAAAGGCTCACCACTGGGCTTGTTGGAAAAGCTCCTGTTGCAATGTGGATGCCCCTATTGTGGACCGCGTCTACTCCTCTCAGCACAGATGGTCGTGCTGACCAATAAACAATACACCCATAGTCTAGCTTGGATCGGATGAGTGCGCGATTGATTCGCAACAAAATTGTCCGATCCGCTCCCCACGATTTGCCATTCAGTACTCGCATGATATTTAGGGAACGGTCAAATCGTGCTCTTAGCTGTGAAACATGTGACGACCAACTAAGTTTCCTGTCCAAGATCAAACCCAGGAAGCGCGTCTCTTCTGCGAAGGGAAGTAAATCTGGACCGAAACGGAGTGAAGGTGGTAATCGTCTCCTACGACGCCAGAAATTAATGCAGATTGACTTCTCAGTTGAGAAACGGAAGTCGTTTTTGAAGCTCTATTCCCTAAGGTTGTCCAAACATTGCTGCAGGCGCCGTTGTAAGAACGCCGTGCTCTGAGAAGTGCAATAGACAGCGAAGTCGTCTACGAATAGGCATGACGAAACTCCAGGTGGAACACATTTCTAGATGGAGTTAATTGGTATAGCAAACAGCGTGATACTTAGTAGCGAAACCTGAGGTACTCCCTCCTCCTGAACAAAAGAATTAGAAAAAACCGAGCCTGGAATGTTGAGCGCATATTATTTATATTTGTATGTGAAGATAATAGTAAAATACTCAATTTACATTCAAAGGATAGAACACGCAAGTATATATCAGTCTAAAGACTTGCATTAAAAAACAAACATACCTGTGAAATATTGATGCTTATTCTAATGAAAAAATGTTGCTGATATGCGAATTGTTTGTATTCTTACTGATTCCTGGAGTGCACAAAGTCATATCAAATACTTTAAAGACTGGAATAAGTGGCATTCAATTTCTCCTCTTTGAAATATTCTCATACAGAGCGTAGTATTTCCCATGCTTGTCCTTTAATTGGGATATCTTTACCAAATACAGTTTTATTTCGTTCATGTGTATGCTCAATATTTCGTTTGGCAGCACAATCTTCGTCATTATTTTTTGATGTTCTTAAATACTCATTGAAAGTGTTAGTAGAATCATAAAATCTTTCAACACATGCACAGATACACAGATTCAAACACACATAAGTGCAGCACAAGGCAAATAAGGATGTGTACATAACGATGCAAACAAGCTTCTCAGCACACAGGCAACCTCAAACTGATGCAAGCATTACAAGCTGATGCTACAGAAAGGCATTATTTGTTCATATGCAGTTATAGTAGAATATAACACATGCAGTTTATGTTACTGCTGGTTTTCTCATCAGCCACATACTAATCACATGTTACATATCGGCAACAGGGTCTTTGGTTACCATTGCTATGGAAACACCTTAGCCCTAATTGGTCCTTCTTTTTGTCAATATGATAATTACTTTAATGTATCCATCCCCTCCCATTCATTTATACTTTTCCACCTGCGATCAACAACTCTGAATTCCCTTCTTAATTAGCGCCAAGTAAAGTTATACATGGCACCCTTGAGTGGGAACCATTTTTGTCTTTCTTCTTTAAGTTGCGTCCTTTAATTGGATAAGTAATATCAGACAAGGCATAAAGAAAGGTATGAAATGACTCAAATAAGCCCAGAATCTAGGTACCTGAGAGTTACCTGACCCTTTTTCTTTTTTTTTTTTTTTAATAAGGTAAGGCTTCATTCAGGCAATTCCCACATTCCCCCACCAAGATTAAACCTATATTGTTGCAGTAAATAAATAATGGCTTTTTCAGTTGTTAATACCAAAATTTGCAATAATAAAATGAGGTATATAGTAACATATAGGTTCTGTAGCACATATTGATCAACAGTAACTTCGTCTTATTGAGACACACTCTGTCTTTAGTTAAGTTTAACATTAGCTAGACTACTGTAACTGCTGTAGGTCACTAATATGTAAACAAAATCATTTCCTGTAGTGTTGGTTTCTGGTTTTACAGTGAAATCCTTTGATTTTGTTAGTTTCTTTACACTGACTAACTGTATTTCTAAGGCATTCAAGAATTTTTCTTTCCTTGCAGTGCACACTTACTTTGATTGTCTGAACTATAGCTACAGACACAGAAAACATATGTTATGAGTCAGTAAACATATTGTTTTATAATTTCCAAATATCAGTCATCAAACCAGGGATATTTTCCTTAGAAGTCATTGTTACCCTTTTCCCAAATGATGTATTTTTGTCATAACCTTAGCACAATTAATGTCAAAGTCTTGGTGCCTTTTTATTTTCTTTACATTATTGCAATTTGTCACCACCATAGCTAAGAGTACATAAGAATATATGTATAATGAAAACATGTTTTTTCAGATAAATGCTACATAAATGTTATCAGGCTTGCTATGCAGATACCTAATTGAAATTAAGCAAATGTTCGTAAGTAAATCATTGTATGAACTACCTCTTAAACCAATGTTTAAGAAACACTATTATGAAATAAAATCACAGTTCAGTAATAAATAAGTGTGGAACTGGTAACCACTAGAAGTGATAAAAGTAACATACAAGTGAAGCTGTAACACTATATACCACTTGTATAACATTGTTTCAGAACATTTTTACAAAACCCTCAATTTTATCAGGAAGCTGTCAACTATTGGGAATGATGTTAATGATGAGGATGATGACGATGACGATGATGATCATGGTGGTGGTGGTGGTAGTGGTGGTGGTGGTGGTGGTGGTGGTGATGGTGGTGGTGGTGGTGGCGGTGGTGGCGGTGGTGGTGGTGTTGGCGGTGGCGGTGGCAGTGGTGGTGGCGGTGGCGGTGGCGGTGACGGTTTGATTGATTGATTTGTCGGTTTAAGGGCGCTCAACATCTGGGTCATTAGCACCCTTTTAAAATTCATGGCAATAGCCAGATATAAACTTGAATCAAAAATAGAATACTAGTATCAAAGAAAAAATACACATAAACGTAAAAACAGCGGTAACAACCTTATGTAACACAATGTAACAAATACGTCAAAAGGCATAAACAAATATCTAAAATTTTAAATCCTCAAATTGATATTACAATCCGCTAAAAACTTAAAAACTCTATCAACCGCTGTTTTGTCGTCCGCTAGCACCTCTGCAAGTCTGGCAGGCAGCTGCAGAGAATCCCGAAGGTACTCTAGAGAGCAACATTCTAGCAGCACGTGGCGAACCGACAAAAGGTTGTCACACAGCGGACATAGAGGCGCAGGGTCCCTTTTAAATAGGTAAGCATGCGAAAAATTGCAGTGCCCTATTCTTAATCGAGCCAGCCTAACCTCCTCGCGACGAGATGTGCGACAGGAAGTTACCCAGTTTATCGGAAGTTCTTTCACTTCTCTAAGCTTATTACCGCGGAGACCTGACCACTCGTTGTGCCAGGACGACAGAACCGCTCTCCGCACTTCAAGCCTAAAGTCTTCCGAAGTAGCATGTGAGATGGTAATACTGGGTTCTGTAGTTGCCGTCTTTGCTGCCAAATCTGCCATTTCATTCCCTGGCAAACCTACGTGACCAGGAATCCATGCACACACCACGTCAACACCAGAAGCGTGTAAACCATGGAGGGCGTCCTGGATACGTTGTTCAATAGGGTGGGGGTTGTACAACTGACAAAGGCTCTGTAGTGCACTAAGCGAATCGCTCAAAATCAGGCAGTCACCTAATTTACGACGGCGCACATACAAAACGGCTCGATAAATTGCATAAAGCTCTGCAGTAAAAATGGAAGTGCTATTTGGAAAACCGAATGTATGTGGTTCGGTTCCATAAAAATAAGCACATTCAACATCGTTGGTGCTCTTTGACCCGTCGGTATAAATACATCGATGGTCAGTATAGCCTGATAAAAATTCTAAAAAACACGTGCGGGTACTTGAAATAGGCATCGTGAACTTCTGGTGTACGGTCATCCCAAGATCTACATGGGTCGTACCAGATAGCCAAGGGCGGTAAAGCGTCTCGCCCTTAGTGAACATCCTAGGCAGTTCCACTCCAAGCTTCACAAGAAGATCTTGGAAACGGAACCCCGCAGGCTTAGGACTAAGAGTGCTATTCCTACATCGTTCTCTTAGCGTGGTGGTAAAAAGCGAAGCGAACGTTGGATGGCTAGGCATATATCTAAGGCACTATAATTTGCCAAGAGAAACTCAGGGCAATAGTGCAGAGGAGTTTCTGCGGACTCGGCGTAAAGGCTCACCACTGGGCTTGTTGGAAAAGCTCCTGTTGCAATGTGGATGCCCCTATTGTGGACCGCGTCTACTCCTCTCAGCACAGATGGTCGTGCTGACCAATAAACAATACACCCATAGTCTAGCTTGGATCGGATGAGTGCGCGATTGATTCGCAACAAAATTGTCCGATCCGCTCCCCACGATTTGCCATTCAGTACTCGCATGATATTTAGGGAACGGTCAAATCGTGCTCTTAGCTGTGAAACATGCGACGACCAACTAAGTTTCCTGTCCAAGATCAAACCCAGGAAGCGCGTCTCTTCTGCGAAGGGAAGTAAATCTGGACCGAAACGGAGTGAAGGTGGTAATCGTCTCCTACGACGCCAGAAATTAATGCAGATTGACTTCTCAGTTGAGAAACGGAAGTCGTTTTTGAAGCTCTATTCCCTAAGGTTGTCCAAACATTGCTGCAGGCGCCGTTGTAAGAACGCCGTGCTCTGAGAAGTGCAATAGACAGCGAAGTCGTCTACGAATAGGCATGACGAAACTCCAGGTGGAACACATTTCTAGATGGAGTTAATTGGTATAGCAAACAGCGTGATACTTAGTAGCGAAACCTGAGGTACTCCCTCCTCCTGAACAAAAGAATTAGAAAAAACCGAGCCTGGAATGTTGAGCGCATATTATTTATATTTGTATGTGAAGATAATAGTAAAATACTCAATTTACATTCAAAGGATAGAACACGCAAGTATATATCAGTCTAAAGACTTGCATTAAAAAACAAACATACCTGTGAAATATTGATGCTTATTCTAATGAAAAAATGTTGCTGATATGCGAATTGTTTGTATTCTTACTGATTCCTGGAGTGCACAAAGTCATATCAAATACTTTAAAGACTAGAATAAGTGGCATTCAATTTCTCCTCTTTGAAATATTCTCATACAGAGCGTAGTATTTCCCATGCTTGTCCTTTAATTGGGATATCTTTACCAAATACAGTTTTATTTCGTTCATGTGTATGCTCAATATTTCGTTTGGCAGCACAATCTTCGTCATTATTTTTTGATGTTCTTAAATACTCATTGAAAGTGTTAGTAGAATCATAAAATCTTTCAACACATGCACAGATACACAGTTTCAAACACACATAAGTGCAGCACAAGGCAAATAAGGATGTGTACATAACGATGCAAACAAGCTTCTCAGCACACAGGCAACCTCAAACTGATGCAAGCATTACAAGCTGATGCTACAGAAAGGTATTATTTGTTCATATGCAGTTATAGTAGAATATAACACAAGCAGTTTATGTTACTGCTGGTTTTCTCATCAGCCACATACTAATCACATGTTACATATCGGCAACAGGGTCTTTGGTTACCATTGCTATGGAAACACCTTAGTTCTAATTGGTCCTTCTTTTTGTCAATATGATAATTGCTTTAATGTATCCATCCCCTCCCTTCATTTATACTTTTCCACCTGCGATCAACAACTCTGAATTCCCTTCTTAATTAGCGCCAAGTAAAGTTATACATGGCACCCTTGAGTGGGAACCATTTTTGTCTTTCTTCTTTAAGTTGCGTCCTTTAATTGGATAAGTAATATCAGACAAGGCATAAAGAAAGGTATGAAATGACTCAAATAAGCCCAGAATCTAGGTACCTGAGAGTTACCTGACACTTTTTCTTTTTTTTTTTGATAAGATAAGGCTTCATCCAGGCAATTCCCACATTCCCCCACCAAGATTAAACCTATATTGTTGCAGTAAATAAATAATGGCTTTTTCAGTTGTTAATACCAAAATTTGCAATAATAAAATGAGGAATATAGTAACATATAGGTTCTGTAGCACATATTGATCAGCAGTCACTTCGTCTTATTGAGACACACTCTGTCTTTAGTTAAGTTTAACATTATCTAGACTACTGTAACTGCTGTAGGTCACTAATATGTAAACAAAATCATTTCCTGTAGTGTTGGTTTCTGGTTTTACAGTGAAATCCTTTGATTTTGTTAGTTTCTTTACACTGACTAACTGTATTTCTAAGGCATTCAAGAATTTTTCTTTCCTTGCAGTGCACACTTACTTTGATTGTCTGAACTATAGCTACAGACACAGAAAACATATGTTATGAGTCAGTAAACATATTGTTTTATAATTTCCAAATATCAGTCATCAAACCAGGGATATTTTCCTTAGAAGTCATTGTTACCCTTTTCCCAAATGATGTATTTTTGTCATAACCTTAGCACAATTAATGTCAAAGTCTTGGTGCCTTTTTATTTTCTTTACATTATTGCAATTTGTCACCACCATAGCTAAGAGTACATAAGAATATATGTATAATGAAAACATGTTTTTTCAGATAAATGCTACATAAATGTTATCAGGCTTGCTATGCAGATACCTAATTGAAATTAAGCAAATGTTCGTAAGTAAATCATTGTATGAACTACCTCTTAAACCAATGTTTAAGAAACACTATTATGAAATAAAATCACAGTTCAGTAATAAATAAGTGTGGAACTGGTAACCACTAGAAGTGATAAAAGTAACATACAAGTGAAGCTGTAACACTACATACCACTTGTATAACATTGTTTCAGAACATTTTTACAAAACCCTCAATTTTATCAGGAAGCTGTCAACTATTGGGAATGATGTTAATGATGAGGATGATGACGATGACGATGATGATCATGGTGGTGGTGGTGGTAGTGGTGGTGGTGGTGGTGGTGGTGATGGTGGTGGTGGTGGTGGCGGTGGTGGCGGTGGTGGTGGTGTTGGCGGTGGCAGTGGTGGTGGCGGTGGCGGTGGCGGTGACGGTTTGATTGATTGATTTGTCGGTTTAAGGGCGCTCAACATCTGGGTCATTAGCACCCTTTTAAAATTCATGGCAATAGCCAGATATAAACTTGAATCAAAAATAGAATACTAGTATCAAAGAAAAAATACACATAAACGTAAAAACAGCGGTAACAACCTTATGTAACACAATGTAACAAATACGTCAAAAGGCATAAACAAATATCTAAAATTTTAAATCCTCAAATTGATATTACAATCCGCTAAAAACTTAAAAACTCTATCAACCGCTGTTTTGTCGTCCGCTAGCACCTCTGCAAGTCTGGCAGGCAGCTGCAGAAAATCCCGAAGGTACCCTAGAGAGCAACACTCTAGCTGCACGTGGCGAACCGACAAAAGGTTGTCACACAGCGGACATAGAGGCGCAGGGTCCCTTTTAAATAGGTAAGCATGCGAAAAATTGCAGTGCCCTATTCTTAATCGAGCCAGCCTAACCTCCTCGCGACGAGATGTGCGACAGGAAGTTACCCAGTTTATCGGAAGTTCTTTCACTCCTCTAAGCTTATTACCGCGGAGACCTGACCACTCGTTGTGCCAGGATGACAGAACCGCTCTCCGCACTTCAAGCCTAAAGTCTTCCGAAGTAGCACGTGAGATGGTAATACTGGGTTCTGTAGTTGCCGTCTTTGCTGCCAAATCTGCCATTTCATTCCCCGGCAAACCTATGTGACCAGGAATCCATGCACACGCCTCGTCAACACCAGAAGCGTGTAAAACATGGAGGGCGTCCTGGATACGTTGTTCAATAGGGTGGGGGTTGTACAACTGACAAAGACTCTGCAGTGCACTAAGGGAATCGCTCAAAATCAGGCAGTCACCTAATTTACGACGGCAGACATACAAAACGCCTCGATAAATTGCATAAAGCTCTGCAGTAAAATTGGAAGTGGTATTTGGAAAACCGAATGTATATGGTTCGGTTCCATAAACATATGCACATCCAACACAGTTGGTGCTCTTTGACCCATCGGTGTAAATATATCGACGATCAGTGTAGCCTGACAAAAATTCTAAGAAACATGTGCGGATACTTGAAATAGGCATCGTGGACTTCTGGTGTACGGTCATCCCAAGATCTACATGGGGCGTGCCAGATAGCCAAGGGGGTTAAGCCTCTCGCCCTTGGCGAACATCCTAGGCCGTTCCACTCCAAGCTTCATTAGAAGGTCTTGGAAACGGAAACCCGCAGGCTTAGGACTAAAGGTGCTATTCCTATATCGTTCTCTTAGCGTGGTGGTGAAAAAGGAAACGAACGTTGGGTGCTTAGGCATACATCTAAGCGCGCAACCATAATTTTCCAAGAGAATCTCACGCCGATATTGCAGAGGAGGTTCTGCGGACTCGGCGTAAAGGCTTACCACTGGGCTTGTTGGGAAAGCTCCTGTTGCAACGCGGATGCCCCTATTATAGACCACGTCAAATCTTCTCTGCACAGATGGTCGTGCTGACGAACAAACGATACACCCATAGTCTAGCTTGGATCGGATGAGTGTGGGATATATTCGCAACAAAACTGTCCGATCCGCTCCCCACGATTTGCCATTCAGTACTCGCATGATATTTAGGGAACGGTCACATCGTGCTCTTAACTGTGCAATATGCGACGACCAACTAAGCTTTCTGCCCAAGATCAAACCCAGGAAGGGCATCTCTTCTGCGAAGGGAAGTAAATCTGGACCGAAACGGAGCGAAGGGGGTAATCTTCTCCTACGGCGCCAGAAATTAACGCAGATTGACTTCTCAGTTGAGAAACGGAAGCCGTTTTTCACGCTCCATTCTCTAACGTTGTCCAGACATTTGTGCAGGCGAAGTTGTAAGAACGCCGTGGGCTGAGAAGTGCAATAGACAGCGATGTCATCTACGAATAGGCATGACGAAACCCCAGGTGGAACACATTTCCAGATGGAGTTAATTGCTACAGCAAAGAGCGTGACACTTAACACCGAACCCTGAGGTACCCCTCCTCCTGAACAAAAGCATTAGAAAAAACCGAGCCGACCCTTACTCGGAAAAAGCGGTCCTTCATAAACTCGTGAATGAAAAGTGGTAGGCGTCCACATATATTCCAGGCATACAGGAAACGTAGAATACCTGCTCGCCAGCACGTATCATAAGCCTTCTCAAGATCGATAAATATGCCCACGGTCTGACAGTTATTCATAAAGCCGTCCATTATCTGTGTCGATATTGACACACGATGGTCAAAAGTTGAACGGCGTCGTCGAAAACCACACTGGATGTTAGTCAGTAGGTTACGACTTTCTAACCACCACACCAGTCGTCCATTGATCATACGTTCCATCACCTTTAAAACGCAACTGGTGAGGGAAATAGGACGATATCTGGAGGGAAGATGACGATCCTTTCCAGCCTTCAAGATGGGAATAACGGTGGCCTCCCGCCAATTTTCTGGGAGTGTACTGTCAACCCAAACACGATTATAGACCTCGAGCAGGAATGCCTTACCTTCAGGAGAGAGCTGCTGTAACATTTGTACATGAATACCGTCCGGTCCTGGTGCCGATAATCGCGAAGAATGAAGAGAATGGTCCAGCTCCGCCATTGTGAAAAGGCGATTGTAATCTTCTACGTTTCTAGAACGAAACGAGAAGCCTTGAGATTCCACCTGAGTATTAATTGGAAGGAACTCGGGGGAGTAGTTTTCCGAGCTAGACACTTGAGCGAAAGCACTGCCAAACGTATTGGCCACTTCAAATGAATCAACAACGGCTCCTGTGGCTGTTTTTAGTCCCGCTATTGGTAATTGGGACGTTTTAGCTGCAAGACGCCTTAATCTATCCCACACAAACGAGGAAGGTGTGTGTCGGTTAAATGAAGCTACAAATTTGCTCCATGATGACTTTGTGGCATCCTTAATAACTTGTCTGGACCTGGCGCGCATTTTCTTGTACTCAATCAGGTTATCCAAAGTAGGGTGACGTTGGAAAACCCTAAGCGCACGCCTTCGAGCACGAATGGCATTCCCACATTCTTCCGTCCACCAGGGGACGGAAAATCGACGGGGGTGTGAAGTCGACCGCGGAATTGATTGTTCAGCAGCAGAGAGAATCGTCTCCGTGAGATGCTGCGCAAAATCATTTACTGAGTCGTGCTCGTTGTACGTAAAGACAGCCAACTCGGTGTAAAGTTTCCAGTTGGTATGGTCCAAACGCCATCTGTGCATACGTGTGGAACATGTATCTTGCGTCAAGAGACTAATAAGACATGGGAAGTGGTCACTAGATTGTAAATCAGAGATGACATTCCATTGTAAGGAGACTGCCAACAGAGGTGAACCAACTGCAAGATCAAGGTGCGAGAAACTATTGTAAGAGTCAGAAATGAATGTAGGCGCTCCAGTGTTGAGGAGAGCTAGGTTGTGACTGTCCAAGAAATCGGCAATGAGTGTACCTCTCGCACAAGCGCGGCTTGAACCCCAAGGTGGGTGGTGCGCATTGAAGTCTCCCACCAACAGGAACGGTGTTGGTAACTGGGAAACTAGATCTTCTAACTCAATGTGCGAGAAGTCATGGGACGGAGGCAGATATAGATTACAGATGGTGAAAAGGATGTTTTGCAGTTTAATCCGTACAGCAACTGATTGTATATCAGAGTGCAAAGGTAGAGTTTGCATGTATACGTCATCTCTGACAAGCATCATAGCGCCTCTTCTGGTGTGACATCACACCGTACTGGGGTGTATCGCCTTAGTTGGAAAGGTTTTCTTTGAGCAAAAGCTCAAGTTCTGGCTGTTGAGTTCGAATTCCACGTATGTTCCATTGTAGGATAGCCATATTGCATTGTGTAGGGGATAGGTAATTCCAAGGTAACTCTACATTACTTTGGAATAGGCGGCTGTCGAATTAATTTCGCCCTTTTCTTCTCTCTTGGGCTTACATTTTTATCTGACGCTTTTTCGTGCCTCTTTTCCACTGGGAGTCTCCCAGTGTGGGCAGATTCCAGCTCCAAGTTCTCTGCCGAGGACGTTCGTGTTCCGATTCTGAATTTTGGTTCGAAAGCTTCGAACCGATTTGACACGGAGACCGGCGAAAATGAAAGACGCCGGTCAGAGTCCACCCCTGAAGATTCTCCAGAAGAGGATATTCGAGATCTTCGAGGAGATGTTCGTGGACTCTTACATCCCTTCGATGTACTGGGATTAGACATACTATTTTCCTTGAGGAAGTCGGTCCATGATGGTGATGTAACGTTGATGTTCTTTGCACTTGCGGATTTTGTAGACGTTGACGTTGACTCAGATGTGCGCGCTGATGTTGAAGGCTTTGGAATAGAGCTACGCCTACAAGTGTCTTTTCAGATATTGTTGCCCCATTGAAATCGCTGGTCTGCGTTGCAATCTCTCTGCTCGGTACCGGTTTAGCTACAACAGAGCTATAGGTCCCGGACCTTGGAACAGAGGGTTGGCGTATACGCAAGAGCTTCCGGGCTTCTGAGAAGGGCACCTTCTCTTTAACCCGTATCTCTTGGATCGCTCTTTCTGTACAAAACGGGGGCAATCTCGGGAACTGGATGGATGTTCACCTCTGCAGTTCACACATGACGGAGCTGCTGTACATGCACCATCGTGGAATTCATCTCCACATTGAGGGCATGTAACTTGTCCCTTACAAAGCTCGCTTGTATGTCCAAAGCACTGGCACTTGAAACATCTGAGCGGGTTCGGAATGAAAGGCCTAACTTGGATGGATTCGTACCCTGCCTTAATCCTCTGCGGGAGATCTACCCGGTCAAAGGTCAGGAACAGGGTATTAGTTGGTTTTAACTCACCACCTTCTCTACGTTGAACCCGGTAAACGTGAATGACGCCTTGTTCAGTCAGATTCTCTTCAATCTCCTCATTTGATAATCCTTCCAATGCACGGATGTTTATCACGCCGCGCGAGGAGTTCAAGGTTCTGTGCATCTCAACACGAACAGGATAACTGGCTAGCATGTTCGCTTTCAGTATCTTAGCTGCCTGGGTAGCTGAATGTGCTTCAACCAGGAGCGTACCATTGCGAGATCTAGTGCATGAATTTACTGACCAGCAATGTTATCCAAACCCTTTTGAGTGGTAAATGGGCTCACCGATAAAAATTTGTTCTCTGCCTCAGTTCTAGTTATTACTAAGTAGCGAGGACCACTCGACTCTGCTACTTCCTTTACACATACTTTCATTTGTTTTGTTTTGTTATGAGTTTTCGTATTCATGGTACTTTCATCCTCCACCATTGCAAATGTCTCCGATGGCATGCTCATATCCTGGGCGCCACCCCGGCTTAGGTGAGAGTCCTGGCCTGGACCTTGCTCACCCTCGGGTCTCACCTCCCAATGTATAGGCAGAGGGACCCAATCGCCTTCAGGAGTGCATCAGCTTATGAAATGGCCCCTCCCCGGGACTGACCTTTATCAGCGGATACGTACACAGATCCTACATAACCAGGGGCTGGGACTTACGCGGTTACCCAGTCACCCCTTGCGTCACCCCATCCTCCTAAAACCCGCGCGTAGGTTATCCATCAGACTGTGTACAGGGAGGTAACAGGTGGGAGGTCAAACACAAAAGTGGACCAAAGTTGATTGGGTGTTTGGCAGGTGCCCTCTCACCTCTTGGAGGAACCCAATCGAGAGTATGGCTCGAGGCCCCGGGTACGCCAAACCCGTACCTACCGTAGTAGGAGCCCCTGGGGGAGTTTGATTTCGGAGTCCTCTTCTCCTAGATGAGTCGTCGACCAAGACTAACGAGCCTCATCTACCCGTTTGGAATGTTCTTTGCTTCCCCTCACCTCTTGCCTACCAGTAGTCAAAATGACACTTAGTAGGCCGTCTGGTTCGGGTACTGAGTCCCTCCGCCACGTCCCTCTGGCAAAAGCCAGAGATAAATTTCAATATAAAATAAAATACCAATAAAAGGACAAATATACATAAAAGGTTGAAAAAGTATTAAGTTCTAAATTCTTAGGTTCACTTTTGCCATTGCTAAAGGCTTCAAAACCCTTTTGACTACTTATTTATCATCCGCATGTCTGACAGGCATTTGCAAAGAGGCTCAAGGTTGTGCTAGGGAAGCACACTCTAGCAGCACATGATGGACGGACAAGAGGTTGTCATCCAGTGAACAAATAGCAGTAGAATACCCCTTATAAAGGCAACCATGCATATAATATCAGAGGCCAATGCATAACCGAAACAAAATCATCTCCTCACGAAAAGATACATGAGGGTTATCTAGTTTATCAGAACTTATTTCACTGCTAGCTTATTACTGTGGAGAGCTGACCACTCCTTATGCAAGAACAACAGCACTGCTATCTGTATTTCAAGCCTAAAGTCTTCTGAAGTAATATGGGAGAAGGTGATGCTGGATTCTGTGGTTAATGCTTTTGCCTAAATTTGCCATTTCAATCCTTGGCAAACCTATTTGACAAAGAATCCATACACACACCACGTTAACACCAGAAGCGTGTAAAACATGGAGGGCATGCCAAATATGCTTTACAGTAAGATGTAGTTGTACAGCTCGCAAGGGCCCTGAAGACTGCTAAGGGAATCACTCAAAATTAGGCAATCACTCAATTGTTGATGGTGCACATATAAAATGGCTCAGAGTACAGCATACAGCTGCTCTATAAATGAAAGTGCTACTGTAAAAGCCAAATATATGTTGTTTGGTTCTATATGCCTAACATAGATATATCCATCCCACTGGTGCTCTTGGATCCATCAGCATAGATCAAATATCACTTAGAGTAGGTCCTCTGACAAAAATTTCAATAGACAAGTACAGATATTAAACAAAGGCATTGTGACCCTCTGGTATGCAGTCATCCCAAGATCCATACGTAGTGGTAAGGGAGCTATTCCTATGACATTCCTCCAGCAAGTTGTGAAAAAAAGAAACAAACACCGCTTCTTGTCGAGGATTCCATTTTCATTCACATTCATAAATATTTCCTTTTTATGTGAAAGTTCATCTAAATAAGTGTTTGTAACTCATTCAGATAAGCACACTAAACGTACCATATACATAAGTATTTTTAATCATATGCATAAGAATTATAATTTTTAAATTCATGTAAATGTTAAAATGCTAATATCCAAGAAACAAAAATATTAACCATAAAGGAAATTCTCCTGAATCACTAGATCAAATGCAGAATTTCAACTCCCACTTCTGAAATAAGATGAACCTTAAACTCTATGTGAACATATGCCCCATATATTTAAAATCTTTATAATGAATGTGACATTTCATATATGATGGCTGAATGTAAGTATTGGAATAGAAATACTGGTAGATAAAAAAAGATCTGGAAATTCACTACTATCCTGTTTCTGCTGGAGAATAACCAAATAAATTCTGCAGAAGGGGTAAATAATATTTACAAACCATGTATCAAACCTTCCAGTTTATCTATATCTTCTGAAGGACAAGCTTCTGGTGAAAGGGTAGAATGGCTGAGTAGAAATTGTGATGACTGAACCATCTCTGCTTCTGAAGTTTCTGAAACAGAAGTATGAACACAAAGCATGCTATGAGATAGAGCCTTATGCTTTTAAAACTGTAATTAGTTGAGAGGTAGAATTGAAACTGAAAAATTCAATGTCATAGGTGGGATGGTTTAAGTTCCAATTTGACCCCTCAAACATTGCCCACACATGGCTCGTGTGTTTAAAAATACCAAAAGCAAGTTTGTTGGCATGAATAAAGAGTTATTACCATCTGTAAATAGCTATCAGTAATATTTTCATATAGGTGGAATTCCAAAGCTTATGCAGTCCCTTCCCTTTGGGCAAAGTAAAGATACCATATGCACTATTTTGTAAGTGATGTGTAAGTGTACTATGCAATAAGTTTCACTGTGATCAGTTCAGTTGCTCTTGAGTAAAAATGCAACTTTACAAAGAAATTACTTTTTAAAGTAGTATTTTTAGCTTCAGAGAGCTGAACATGCATGTTAATGCTAGTAGTTTATCCAAAAGTAAAAATTAACAGAAATATTTTGGTTATATATTTATTATATTACCTATGCCACTCAATCAAACAAATGGAACGTACTCCAGCACAATTATATAAGGAATTATACAAGTGGAAACTGAGGGAATACATCAACAATATGCTAAGAAAACTGATGGAGGGTGTTACTCAGGGCTTACATAAATACACAGTATCAGGCATCAACCAGGTCAGGAAATCACAAATAGCAAATCCACAGGGAAAAAGGAATAAGCTACAAATGATAACAATCAACTTGATAGAGCAAAGGGAAAAGCTCCTCAGTTAAGGATATGAAGAATTACATTAGAAGAAATAAACAGGAACACTAAGAAGGCAATAAGGAGAAGCATACATGAATATAACCATAGCCAAGTGAAAGAAGTAATGGAAAGCTCAAAATCCATTAAGAAAATAAGGAAACAGAAAACCAAAGGAATGCACTGGATGCTGAGAGTCAAGGGTGGTGCAGGCCACAAACGGACCTCAAGAGAAGAAAAGAGATCGTAAAGGAAGCTGCCAAACGCTATAGCCAGTTGTATGCCAGTACGACTCAGAACACATTACTTAACAAGATTCAGCTCAAAGGTTCCACAGAACACAATCCCAGCATCCTCCCAAGCAAAGTAAGAGTTGCTATCCAGGATTTAACAAGGATAATTGTGTAGGCAAAGATAATACCTACAATGAATACCTAAGTTTAAGAGAAGAAGGATTAACACAAAAAATTACAGTACTATTCAGAAAGATCATTGCAGTGGAGGAAATACCAGAACACTGGGGAAAAGCTTGATTATATTATTACACAAAAGATCTGATGTGTTACACTCACATGTGCTTCTCTAATCTTGTATTAACCATTTTTACAAACCCTTCTTCCTATATCTTCTTCATGTTAGTTAAGATAAACGTTTATTTAAATTATCTTATTGCTCATTTCCATGTAAGTGCAAGGGGAATATTAGAATACAGGGCTTTGTGCGATAGTCAAATCGTTTCACGAAAGTTTTAAGTTTTGCAAAATTTACACACATAATAAGGAATAATAATTTATTTAGATATAAATGGTGTATTCTAGCAAGATTAACATTTTTGTATAGTAAGATTTGGTCTATCTCTTATGGTTTACCAGTTAAGCAAAAGTCAACCAGAGTAAATAGGATAAATAGCAGTCATGGGCTATAGCCAGAAAACTCAAGATATACATTTCATTTGTCATAAAAATATCTCAAACATATGACATTTTAATTTAAAAGGTGAGTCAATTAATAACACTAAACAACACTTGCATTATAATTTTCCGGAACGCATTTCGGCTAGCACCAGTAAATCATTACTCCATAAAAAACCTGCTACTTTCAAACATCAAAGATGCTAAAATCAGGTATATACCAAATTGAATGCAGTGATTGTAATGAAGTGTACATAGGAAAAACCAAAAGAAATTTAGAAATCAGACCCAAGGAACACGTTAGGAACATCAAGAGTAAACAATTAGAACAATCAGCAGTTGTCTTTCACTTTTGGACAAAAAATCATGACATAAAGCAAGAACCGAAACTTCTCAAACACATAACCTGAAAACAAGAGCTGTCCACATGGGAATAAATCTTCATTTAAAAAAATAGAAACCGACTATTTAATTTTGACATTCCCCAGAGCAAGTTCCTTGAATAATACCAGAAGAAACATGAAATACCATGGAAACCCAGTTATTGTCCGGTTGATAATGGAGGAAAGTTAACCTCCGAAACGCGTTCCGGAAAATTACAATGTAAGTGTTGTTTAGTGTTATTAATTGACAAAACTGTCCGATCCGCTCCCCACGATTTGCCACTTAGTACTCGCATGATATTTAGGGAACGGTCACATCGTGATCTTAGCTGTGCAATATGCGACGACCAACTAAGCTTCCTGTCCAAGATCAAACCCAGGAAGCGCGTCTCTTCCGCGAAGGGAAGTAAATTTGGACCGAAACGGAGTGAAGGTGGTAATCGTCTCCTACGACGCCAGAAATTAACGCAGATTGACTTCTCAGTTGAGAAACGGAAGCCGGTTTTCACGCTCCAATCTCTAAGGTTGTCCAAACATTGCTGCTGGCGAAGTTGTAAGAACGCCGTGCGCTGAGAGTGCAATAGACAGCAAAGTCGTGAACAACTAGCCATGACAAAACTTCAGGTGGCACAGGTTTCCAGATCGGGTTTATTGCTATAGTAAAGAGCGTGACACTTAGCACCGAACCCTGAGGTACTCCCTCCTCCTCCTGAACAACAGAACTAGAAAAAACTGAGCCGACCCTTACTCGGAAAAAGCAGTCCTTCATAAACTCCTGATAGAACCGGAGAATATCTATGTATCTATCTATCTATGTATCTATCTATCTATCTATCTATCTATCTATCTATCTATCTATCTATCTATCTATCTATCTATCTATCTATCTATCTATCTATCTATCTATCTATCTATCTATCTATCTATCTATCTATCTATCTATCTATCTATCTATCTATCTATCTATCTATCTATCTATCTATCTATCTATCTATCTATCTATCTATCTATCTATCTATCTATCTATCTATCTATCTATCTATCTATCTATCTATCTATCTATCTATCTATCTATCTATCTATCTATCTATCTATCTATCTATCTATCTATCTATCTATCTATCTATCTATCTATCTATCTATCTATCTATCTATCTATCTATCTATCTATCTATCTATCTATCTATCTATCTATCTATCTATCTATCTATCTATCTATCTATCTATCTATCTATCTATCTATCTATCTATCTATCTATCTATCTATCTATCTATCTATCTATCTATCTATCTATCTATCTATCTATCTATCTATCTATCTATCTATCTATCTATCTATCTATCTATCTATCTATCTATCTATCTATCTATCTATCTATCTATCTATCTATCTATCTATCTATCTATCTATCTATCTATCTATCTATCTATCTATCTATCTATCTATCTATCTATCTATCTATCTATCTATCTATCTATCTATCTATCTATCTATCTATCTATCTATCTATCTATCTATCTATCTATCTATCTATCTATCTATCTATCTATCTATCTATCTATCTATCTATCTATCTATCTATCTATCTATCTATCTATCTATCTATCTATCTATCTATCTATCTATCTATCTATCTATCTATCTATCTATCTATCTATCTATCTATCTATCTATCTATCTATCTATCTATCTATCTATCTATCTATCTATCTATCTATCTATCTATCTATCTATCTATCTATCTATCTATCTATCTATCTATCTATCTATCTATCTATCTATCTATCTATCTATCTATCTATCTATCTATCTATCTATCTATCTATCTATCTATCTATCTATCTATCTATCTATCTATCTATCTATCTATCTATCTATCTATCTATCTATCTATCTATCTATCTATCTATCTATCTATCTATCTATCTATCTATCTATCTATCTATCTATCTATCTATCTATCTATCTATCTATCTATCTATCTATCTATCTATCTATCTATCTATCTATCTATCTATCTATCTATCTATCTATCTATCTATCTATCTATCTATCTATCTATCTATCTATCTATCTATCTATCTATCTATCTATCTATCTATCTATCTATCTATCTATCTATCTATCTATCTATCTATCTATCTATCTATCTATCTATCTATCTATCTATCTATCTATCTATCTATCTATCTATCTATCTATCTATCTATCTATCTATCTATCTATCTATCTATCTATCTATCTATCTATCTATCTATCTATCTATCTATCTATCTATCTATCTATCTATCTATCTATCTATCTATCTATCTATCTATCTATCTATCTATCTATCTATCTATCTATCTATCTATCTATCTATCTATCTATCTATCTATCTATCTATCTATCTATCTATCTATCTATCTATCTATCTATCTATCTATCTATCTATCTATCTATCTATCTATCTATCTATCTATCTATCTATCTATCTATCTATCTATCTATCTATCTATCTATCTATCTATCTATCTATCTATCTATCTATCTATCTATCTATCTATCTATCTATCTATCTATCTATCTATCTATCTATCTATCTATCTATCTATCTATCTATCTATCTATCTATCTATCTATCTATCTATCTATCTATCTATCTATCTATCTATCTATCTATCTATCTATCTATCTATCTATCTATCTATCTATCTATCTATCTATCTATCTATCTATCTATCTATCTATCTATCTATCTATCTATCTATCTATCTATCTATCTATCTATCTATCTATCTATCTATCTATCTATCTATCTATCTATCTATCTATCTATCTATCTATCTATCTATCTATCTATCTATCTATCTATCTATCTATCTATCTATCTATCTATCTATCTATCTATCTATCTATCTATCTATCTATCTATCTATCTATCTATCTATCTATCTATCTATCTATCTATCTATCTATCTATCTATCTATCTATCTATCTATCTATCTATCTATCTATCTATCTATCTATCTATCTATCTATCTATCTATCTATCTATCTATCTATCTATCTATCTATCTATCTATCTATCTATCTATCTATCTATCTATCTATCTATCTATCTATCTATCTATCTATCTATCTATCTATCTATCTATCTATCTATCTATCTATCTATCTATCTATCTATCTATCTATCTATCTATCTATCTATCTATCTATCTATCTATCTATCTATCTATCTATCTATCTATCTATCTATCTATCTATCTATCTATCTATCTATCTATCTATCTATCTATCTATCTATCTATCTATCTATCTATCTATCTATCTATCTATCTATCTATCTATCTATCTATCTATCTATCTATCTATCTATCTATCTATCTATCTATCTATCTATCTATCTATCTATCTATCTATCTATCTATCTATCTATCTATCTATCTATCTATCTATCTATCTATCTATCTATCTATCTATCTATCTATCTATCTATCTATCTATCTATCTATCTATCTATCTATCTATCTATCTATCTATCTATCTATCTATCTATCTATCTATCTATCTATCTATCTATCTATCTATCTATCTATCTATCTATCTATCTATCTATCTATCTATCTATCTATCTATCTATCTATCTATCTATCTATCTATCTATCTATCTATCTATCTATCTATCTATCTATCTATCTATCTATCTATCTATCTATCTATCTATCTATCTATCTATCTATCTATCTATCTATCTATCTATCTATCTATCTATCTATCTATCTATCTATCTATCTATCTATCTATCTATCTATCTATCTATCTATCTATCTATCTATCTATCTATCTATCTATCTATCTATCTATCTATCTATCTATCTATCTATCTATCTATCTATCTATCTATCTATCTATCTATCTATCTATCTATCTATCTATCTATCTATCTATCTATCTATCTATCTATCTATCTATCTATCTATCTATCTATCTATCTATCTATCTATCTATCTATCTATCTATCTATCTATCTATCTATCTATCTATCTATCTATCTATCTATCTATCTATCTATCTATCTATCTATCTATCTATCTATCTATCTATCTATCTATCTATCTATCTATCTATCTATCTATCTATCTATCTATCTATCTATCTATCTATCTATCTATCTATCTATCTATCTATCTATCTATCTATCTATCTATCTATCTATCTATCTATCTATCTATCTATCTATCGATCTATCTCTATCTATCTGTCTGTCTGTCTGTCTGTCTGTCTGTCTGTCTGTCTGTCTGTCTGTCTGTCTGTCTGTCTGTCTGTCTGTCTGTCTGTCTGTCTGTCTGTCTGTCTGTCTGTCTGTCTGTCTACCTACCTACCTACCTACCTACCTACCTACCTACCTACCCACCTACCCACCTACCCACCTACCCACCTACCCACCCACACCGCCCGCCCGCCCGCCCGCCCGCCCGCCCGCCCGCCTGCCTGCCTGCCTGCCTGCCTACCTGCCTACCTGCCTACCTGCCTACCTGCCTACCTGCCTACCTGCCTACCTACCTACCTACCTGCCTACCTACCTACCTACCTACCTGCCTACCTACCTACCTACCTACCTACCTACCTACCTACCTAGGGCCTTGGAATTGTACAAGTTTTCCTTGAATTATACTCTGAATATTTGAGCTTAAAATAGTGTATTTTCTCTCTGATTTTTTATATAACGTTATAATAATGAAGTAATAAGTATACTTTGTTAGTGAAAGTGTTAGCAGTTTGACTGCTTTTATGAAATTGTGGTTTTGTACCATTTAAATATTGACTGTGACTGTTACTATCGTGTGTTGGTTAAACACGGCAAGTTTTACTGTATTTCAACTATTTCACTTCGGATATATAATTTAATACTTTTAAGATCCTAAAGATTACACAAAACCATGGAAGACATTGATAAGAAGACTGAAAGTGCTTTAATTGATTTACTTGAGGTTGCTGAAAAGAGTGGCAACATCAGAAACGATTTCAAGAAGAAAATAATTAAATCGGTAAGTGATTTAAGGAAGGCAATTAATACTTTAAAAAAGGATGTAGAAACTAAAGAAGAAGTGATTAAGGAACTTCAAGCTGCGGTTAAGAGGCAAGAGGAAAGTGAAATAGCCTTATCATATAGAAAAATGGCAAGGGAGAAAGCTGCGCCATCTTTTGATCGGAAGCCAAGTTACGCTGATGCTAGTCGGAAAATTTCACATGAAAACATCGAAAAGAGATACAAACTTATTCTAAAATCCAAAATGAATGAATCAGCGGAAGCTATGAAGGTAATATTGAAAAATAAGGTTAATCCAACACAACTGAAGGTGGGAATAAGCTCACTAAAGGCTCTAAGGGATGGAAGATTGATTGTGGAATCTGAATCAAAGAGTGAAATAAATATTCTAGGAGAAAAGATTCAAGAACAGTGTAGCCAATAGGTAGAAGTAAAAGTTCCTGAACTTCGAAAGCCATATGTAATTATTTACAATGTACCAGAAGAAATAACACCACAAAATGCAACTGAAACAATAATATCACAAAACGGAGAGCTTAATCTAAGTGAGCAGTCAATAGTTCCTAAATTTATCATTAGGAACAGAAGAAACATCAGAAATTTGGCTGCGGAAGTCAAGACTGAAGCATGGAGATTGTTAGTAAACAACAGAAAGTTGAAATTAGGTTGGAATATATGTACTGTGGAAGACTATGTAAACATCAGTAGATGTTTTAAGTGTAATAAATTTAACCATAAAGCAACAGAATGTCGAGGAGAAGAAAAGTGCCCACTATGTGCAGGAAAGCATAAATTGAAAGAATGTAAAGCATCAGTACGGGAATATAAATGTAGTAATTGCATAAATCACAATGTGTATAGCAAAATCATTAAAGTCGATGAAAATCATTCCTCTCTGGACAAAAATAAATGCCCATGTTTACAAGCTGTTATTAGAAGGAATAGACAAAATACAGAATATTAAAATGGCTACAATTAAAGCACTAAGTGACAGACGAATTTACAACAATAAATTTCACAATAGTAATGTCCATCTTAAGATAATGCAAATAAACTTAAAGCATTCGAGAATAGGTACAGACAATTTAATGCAAGTAATAAATCAAAATAAAACGGATATTGTACTTATTCAAGAGCCATATATTATTAAGAACACAGTAGCTGGAATCAATAAAAGCTACAAAACGTTTACTTTTGGGGACAACAAAATTAGAACAGCTGTATTGATCGTCAACAAACACGTTGATGTTATCCTCATATCTCAGCTATCAGATGGAGATGCCGCAGTTGTAGAAGTGATTTTCCAAAATACTAGGTTCTACATAGCTAGTATGTATCTGGATATTGAGGATGACATTAACGCTGATCTACATAAAGTAGATAAGATAACATCTTATATCAAAGGAACGGGCCTTATAATCGCTATGGATAGTAATGCTAGATCAACAATATGGCATGATGTAACAACAAATACCAGAGGAAGAATAATGGAGGAATATTTAAATTCAAAACAGTTATATATTATAAACGAAGAAAGTGAAAATACAACATTTGAAAGCACTAATGGAAGAAGTAATATTGATCTCACTATCACTAACAGTGAGTTGTTGTCGCGAATTGCAGATTGGGAATGCGGCAAAGACGAAAGTTGTTCTGATCATAGAATTATAAGTTACACAGTAAGTCAAAGAGCAAATCATCCAACGGAATATAACTTTCACGTCCCAAAATATATAGTAGATGATAACAAATTAGGAGACTTTGGCAAAGTACTAAAAACAATAGGAGTTCAGAATTTACCGTTTAGAAGAAGCAATTTAGAAGATGTAGATGAAGAACTTAGCAAATTGGTGAACAAGGAAGATGATGTCGATAAAATAATAAAGCAGTTTGAAGAACATTTAGCTGCAGCATGTAATAACTGTTTTAAGAATTGTAATTCATTAAAGAAAATTAACGAAAGAAAATCTATACCCTGGTGGACAAATGAACTAACCATAATGAGGAAAAGAGCAAATGCATTAAGAAAACGATATCAAAAGACAAAACAAGATGGTGTCTTAAGAGAAGAACGAAAAGCCTTGTATATAAAACAAAAAAGGGAGTATGAAAGAACTATAAGAAAAGAGAAATTAGATTCCTGGAAAAATTATTGCAGTCTAACTCCATCTAACAATCCATGGAATGCGGTATATAGAATAGCTACTGGCAAAATAAGAAAAAATGCACCATTAACAACTCTTACGAGACAGGACGGTTCAGTCACAACAGATTTAAAAGACACATTAGAATATATGCTGAATCATTTTGTACCAGAAGACAATGAAGAAGATGACAATTGTTATCACAAAAATATTAGGGAAGTAATCAACAGACCAATCACAACACAGAATGATAAAGATTTTACTCAGAGAGAAATAAAATATATTTTAAGTAGAATGGATGCAAGTAAAACTCCTGGAGAAGATGGAATTACAAGTAAAATATTACTTAAGGTCTTTAATGTGTTTCCAAAATATATGATAGCCATCTACAACAATTGTCTAACAAAAGGAAACTTTCCTAAGCAATGGAAGAAAGCCAAATTAATACCTATTGTTAAACCAGGAAAGGAAAAGAGTTCAGAAGTAACAAAATTCCGACCAATCAGTTTACTGAATGTAGGAGGGAAACTACTAGAAAAACTTTTAATCGACAGAATAATGTACCATGCACATTCACAAAACTTAACGAATAACAACCAATTTGGTTTCACTCCACAAACAAGCACAGTAGATGCTGCAATGGCAGTTAAAAAATACATAAAGAAAACCCTGGAAGATGGTCAGATGGTAATTTTAACCAGCCTGGATGTTCAGGGAGCTTTTGACGCAGCCTGGTGGCCGAGTATATTGTATACATTGAGGGAATTTAACTGCCCGTGTAACTTATACTACCTTGCTAAAAGTTATTTCAGTCATAGAAGTGCAGTATTGACAGTTAATAATGTAAAACTTGAAAAAAATGTAAGCAAGGGATGTCCACAAGGATCTTGCTGCAGACCAGGCTTTTGGAATTTGCAATACAATTTGCTCTTGAATATTGAATACTCGAGCCATACAAAGGTAGTGGCATTTGCGGATGATTTATTAATAATAACTAGAGGTAAAACCAACTTGGAAGCCGAAAATTACAATAATGTAGACCTGAAAAAGATTGAAACGTGGGCTAAGAATAATAAAATTATTTTTAATGAGCAAAAGTCGAAAACAATGCTAATAACACGCAAACGTAGAGTGGAAAGGGATATAAGCATCTTTATCAATAACAGACAAATAAAACAAGTAGAAAACGTCAAATATTTGGGAATAATCATTGATAAAAATTTCACCTTTAATGATCACATTCAGTATGTAACAGAGAAAGCCAATAAATTGATACACATTTTATCTAAATCAGCAAAACTAGATTGGGGACTGAAACACCAGGCTTTAAAGACTATGTACAACGGTGCAATTCTACCATTACTATCTTATGGAGCTCCAGTATGGATAGAAGCCATTGACAGAAAATATAATGCAAAT